>CM053790.1:63009155-63024155 GCA_028749045.1 Cupressus sempervirens | reverse complement strand
ATGTATAATTTAGGATCTCCCCTTAAGACATGTCATTAAATATAGTTAATAACACTTAGTTATAAGACAAATTATGATCAATAGTTAACATATGTACATATAAAAATGTGAATTTATTGAAAACATGTACATGGACCTACTTTTAACCATGAACAAATATACATACATCTATGTTCAAAATAAAAAATACATTTTAATCTACATTTTTACATGTATAATTTAGGATCTGGACCCTTAAGATATGTCATTTAATTACACTTCTAAGATTAAGACATTAAGATGAATTTGACATATACATGTTATAAACATGAATATTGAAAAGATACATGTCTACATTTGACATTAACATATATACATATATCTATGAAATAAAATATGTATATTTTAATCTGCATTCTTATGTATAATTTAGGATCTCCCCTTAAGATGTATGCCATTAAATATAGTTAATTACACAGTTTAGATTAAGGTGCATAAACATGAATAACATACACATAAACATGAATAAGGCATTAAGATGAATAACATATACAGAAACATGAATAAAACATATACGCAAACATAAAAGATTAAGATGTATTAAAAAATCAATAACATGCATATTAACATTAATAAATTTATATGAATATTGAAAATATTTTTCTAAATTTTATTTTCTACACTATTGTTTTTTTAATATTTTTAAATATTTTTCTAATGTTTTCTAATTTTCAAGACTAATGTTTTTTAAAATATTTTCTAATGTTTAAATCCTAATTTATTTTCTCGTAATTTTCTAATATAAAATTCTAAATTATTATTTTTTTAATATATTTTCTAATGTTTTTCTAATATTTAAATGTAATGTTTTTTCTAATTTTTTTCTAAATTTGTTTCCTAATACATTATATTATTATAAATTTTCTAATATTTTTAAAATGTTTTTCTAATATTTTTTCTATTTTTTTTCTTTAAAAAAATTCTAAATTTTATATTATTATAAATTTTCTAATGCTTTTTCTAATGTTTTTCTAAATTTTTTTTCTAAAATTTATATTATTATAAATTTTCTAATGTTTTTCTAATTTTTTTTCTAAATTTTACATTATTATAAATTTTCTAATGTTTTTCTAAATTTGTTTTCTAAAATTTATATTATTATAATTTTTCTAAAAAAATTCTAATATTTTCTAATTTTGTTTTCTAATATTTTCTAATTTTGTTTTCTAATGTTTTTTATATAATATTTTTCTAATTTGTTTTCTAATTTTTTTTCTAATGTTTTTCTAAATTTGTTTTCTAAAATTTATATTATTAAGTTTAATATTATTATGTTTTCTAAATTAATATAATTAAGTTTAATATAAATAAACAATAAAAATATTAAATTAACATTAAAATATGCTTTCAAAACATAAAAAATGTAAAGAACATTAAAATATGTTTTGAAAACATTAAAAAATGCTTTGAAAACATTAAAATATGCTTTAAAAACATTAAAAATGTTAAAAACATTAAAATAATAATATATAAACATACATGAAGAGGAGAATCTGGAGGAAAATGACAGAATGAGGCTGACAGAGACCACATGTTTGCTCCAATGCTTGATGAACAGTGAACACTGTAAAAATGACAAAAAGGGTTAAAATGACATTTTTAAACACCGAAAATTGATGTTTTGGATGTTTGCTGCAAACATATGTTATTATATAATAAAATGTTCACACCGAATGTTGTTTTATTATATGTTCACTGTGAATGTATTTACTATGTTCATAGTGAAGATATGATAAACACTATTTCATTTTTGCAATTTGTTTTCCATTTCTCTTCGTCCCACTAAAGTGGAACCCATTATTGTGGGTTCACCCATATGCTTCCTCCACACTTTCCAATTTCACAAAACTTATCTCATCTTGGATCCTAGATCTCAATCCATTTATGTACCTTGCAATTTTCTCAACATCATCATCCACGTGTTCATATTTGATGTCCAATCTATAGAATTCCTCAATATACTCATTCACAGTCATGTCTCAATCTCAAGTTATGCATCTTTCTCAACAAGCTAACTTGGTAATCAGTAAGAAGGAACTTGTTTTTTACCTTGTTCACCATTCTGCCAAGTCTGGATCTTTTCCTTGCTCTCCTTTATCTATCAGTTTGTAAATGCTCCCACCATAGTGAGGCATGTCCTTTCAAACTTGTAACTGCAATCTTTAACATCTTATTATTACGGGTGTTTTCATAGTCAAAGAACTTCTTCATTTTAAAGATCCAATCCAACACAACATTGGTATCCAATTTTCCATCATAAGGAACAACTTCAACAATAGGCTTTGAATTTTCCTTGGACAACACTCTCAACAACCTTGCCTCATCTTGATCTTTTGCAGGTTCTGGTTTAGAGTTTGTTGTTTCTGCTTCATCATCACTCACATCACCAAGATGTGCTTCTCTTCTCTAGGTTGTCTCTGCAACATCTAATTTGGTTGCAGTTTGTCTCAATGTATCCAACATGACATTGTCAGCATTTCCTCTACCTCGAACCATCTTTACAATTAGGTTCCTACAAGATCATAACCCCTTGCAAGTTATAGGTCAAATCTGCAGATTTGCTACCCTAAAACCCAAATTCACTTAGATTTTTACATGATCCAATCTCCACAAGGACAAACTTCTGCTTTGATACCACTCGACGCAAGGGAGGGATGAAAAAATTAGGACCAAAGGCACACCCAACTATTCAAACCCCTTATGAGAGTAAACACAACGGGAAAACGACACCAAATAATAGCAAACTCAGGAGAGAGAGGAACAAATGTCTTCATAGATTCATCAAAATATCAGATACATGCCCAACTGTAAGGCCTTTTGGGTTACAGCCAACATTACAACTCAAAATTCAAACAATGAAGATAAACTTTGCATTTCCTAACTTTTTCTCTTCCTACCTTCATTGATCTTGCTTCCCCTACCTAAAACTCTACCAAAGACCTTGTTAAATACACACACAGCCACAAGTTGGCCTGTTGCGAAATACAACAAAGTAAACCCTCATATTAAATGCTAAAACAAGCCACAAGTCGGCTCTCAGATAACATCTATCACAAAATTAAATGCAAAGGTTAGCTTCAGCAAGAAACTACACAAAAAACTCAGCAAACGGAGAATCCATCAAAAGTTGTAACTCAGCGAACTCATCAACACTCGGTAACCAAAGGAAACTCGACATCTAACAAACTCAGTAGCCAAAGGAAGCTCAACAACCAAAGAAGCCTCAATGACCAAAGAATAACTCGGCAACCAAGGAGAGTTGGGTAACCAAAGAAGACTCGATATCCATAGGATAACTCGGTAGCAACTGCAAACTCGACAACTACTAAGAAACTCAGCAATGCAAGGCATTACAATTCAACAAAAACTAAGATAGAAGGAAAACATGCAGGATAGCAGTGCAACCCAGGATGCTCCTGCATCAACAAAGGTCACTCTTGCAAGTGAGGCTGCATAGGTCACCCTTGCGAAGGGAGGTCAACCCTACCAAATCGTCAAACAATTTCTAGGTTTTATAGGTCTCTTAGCATGGAATGTAGAAATCAACAATTTTGGAGCTCATATGACATCCCATTTTTAGATTTGTGTATTGCAAGCTATATCATTTTCCCCTTTTCCATTTTAATACACTTTATCATCTCATCGTATCTTTCTATTTCAACTTTATATTGCATATCTACTTGATTAAACCCTCTTAAGGTGGAGGTGAGGGAAATAAATCCAAGTTATTCACTCCTTTCACATTAGGTTACACATTGATACTTCCTTTTATGTCAATTAAATCTATTTTAAGGGGTGGATCTTGGTCTTCCCCCTTCTAAATGTGTTAAGGTGGTTGATTCCATTTTACCCTTACACACACCCTGTAACATGTGACATTGTAATGTTGAGGGTTTGAAAACACATAGGTACATTACAAGAGACTCAAAGTTTTGTTCCATCTCAATGAAATAAAAACACTTTATCAAAATCACCATCACAAACACAAATGAAGTTTCAGCCCAAAACAAATTCTTCATTTATAATGACACGAAATCAAACAACTTTTTGACAGCGCAAGGCAACATTCCATTGTCAGGCCTAGGATTCAACAAGTTTTTGGCATCGTGAGACAACATTCAAGTGGTGTACAACATCTTGGGAGCAAAAACACTCTATCAAGTCATTCTTCTGGTTTAGAAAGTTGTCCAGTTCTGGCCACAAGAATTAGACATCTTTTTTACCATGCAAATTTTTTTCAATGTTAAACAATCTTCTGACTAAATAAGTTTAAACAAATAGACAATTAGCTAAATAAGAGCTTGTGAAATAATAAACTCAAGACCAATCACCAACTATTCAAATTGTGCCACTAGATAATGGCGAAGGGTCAAAGATATTGTAAGGGTAGTATATATGCACACCAAGCTCCTTGGATTAGATGTGGCCCTTCACATTTGTAAAGTTCTCTCTTATTTCTTACAATAAGTTGGTCTTTCAAATTGTAAAAGCTATATGTGCATTGATTTTTAAATAGAGTTGTTCAAATAATGGTTAGGTGAAAGGACCCAATACTTGAGCACCCTAACTTCGTCCTTATCAAAATCCTACATAAATTTTTTTTTTAAATCTCATTTTTTTACAATAGCTTACTTGGCAGGTAGTCTTTTGTAAATAAAGTTTCAAGTCCACATCATCATTTATGATGCCACATCAACATGTTTTATGCCAACTTGTCCAAAACAATTCAAATAAAAAGTGAGACCAATGGTCGTGCAAAAACAGTACCCATAATTGTACAACTAGTGTGGTATCACATCATTGGTAGCTTTTTACAACTAAGAGCACATTTCATTTAATAATGGATAGTCATTATTCTACTATCAACTTTAAAGTCGGTACAATTATTGGTGCAATATTGTAAAAAAATAAAATTGGACATTAATATAATAAGTATGGATATTAAATCAGTTGGTGTGGCTATCAAATGAACAACTCCTATCACACCCATTGGAATGTGTTCAAATACAAGATTCTTTCCCCTACTAAAGTCAAATAATCAAAACCATTCACAAGCTGTTGGAAGTATACTACGTCGTCATAGGGAGGGAGCAGAAATATTGTATGAAAGAATGTACATGCACTTCAAACTCTTTGGATTGAATCTGCACCTTTCACGTTTGGAAAAGAGTTATTTTTTTCAACTTTTCCATAAGTTGTTCATAAGTTTTTCTTTCAAATGTACTGGTGCTAGCCATTTTCTGCAATTTCATATCAATATTCCTATCCATTTGGGTATCTGTGTAGATCACATTGGAGATTGTTTTCATACCCATGTGATCATGTTGTACCTGTCATTGCCATTTGCTGACCATTTTCATAGCATTATTGGCATCAACAGAGATGGTCACAGTAAGTTATGGCAATGAGAGATTTTGACCTCATTAATTTTAGCTGCTTGTGCAGTTTTGGTAAGATGATTGGTGGGTACCTGATTTTTCAGACGGCTTTGGTAAGATGATTGGTGGGTACCTGATTTTTCAGACGGCATATGCATGAAAATGGGATGGAACAGTTAGAAAGTACTTTGATTATTAATTTATGTGCCGTTTCATCAGCTATCTCCATTACATATTAAGGGTGGCCATATTGTTGTGGTACAAATTCAAGAATAGATTTAGCACCCAAAAGAAAAGTCAAAGCACCCAATTTATCACATCAAGGAAATTTTGGGAATTTGGAATTCACGACGCTGAGCTTTCATTTCATGACTTTATTGAAGAGACAAAGAATGTCGGGCAAGGGCTATGCAGTAGTAAAAAGTGTTTATTATACAAGGAGAAACACTTAGTTTCTTTTTTAAAAAGCTGTAAAAAGTTATATGGAAAAAATGGTTTTCACAGCTGGATAGTCACTATCTTTATTGTTGCAGTCGTAAGTGGAGCTTAAGTTGATACTTATAGCAATTTCAGATTTCCACAATCTATTAGTAATATAATTAGTTTCTAGATTCCAATGTGTCTGTTTTTAAGCATCAACATTTCGAATCACACTCAGCAATTCATCATCTTCCTTTCTTTACTATCCTCCTCCTCTCACATCCTGATGATAGATCACAGTATATGATCTGAAATGTTGATGCTAGAAAACGGACACAATAGAATCAAAAAACTAATCACATTACTGATACTTTTAAATTAATATTTTTCTCACATCTGGTTTCTGTTCAAGGTTAGACATTTGGGCATACCAGAGATTTGACCATCTTGATACCTTTGCAATAAATTTGGATTCAACTGCATGTGAAGTTGTGAACGTACTCTTCTATACTTTCCTATTTTCAGATTTTGTGTCCTTACAACAGATTACTCGCTGAAAATCACAGCAGCACAAAGAATGAAAACTACCTAAACAATTCTAGCTGTTGTACCCCAAAAGGGAAAAAATATCGATTTATGTCTCTTTCATTTTTCTTATGTCTCTGTCATGATGTCAGATTGGGTGTGACTCTTTCATATAGAGTCTTAGAAATGTGAGTATCTTGAGAGCCGATCCTCCTTACAACATATTCGTGTTGTGCATTCATAGTCTGTCATAGTGTGTTTTTTAGTTTTCAATGGAGAGAGACTCTTGTGTGAAAAGAGAGGCCTGACATTGTTAGTGTGTCTATTAGAACCCAAAATATGACAGATTGATTTTGTCGTTGAGGGATAACCTACACTATTTATAAGTAATTATGGTGGATGATTAAAGAGCATTAAAAAGATTGTTGGATTTGCTAAACATCTTTTATGTTTCTTATAGCCACAATAGATTTGCTAAACATCTTTTATGCTTAGATTTCAATTACCATAAGATACACAAACATCACAAACAACATATAATGAAACATCTTCAACCTCAACAAGAATTTAGCATCAGACAAAGATACACTAAAAATATAAAGATCAATAAATGTAACAAGACTGGCTATGAATTGAATCCATCACAAGATTTACCAAATTACAACTACTAGATGAATTGGACATCACAATAATTATTCAAAGCACGTCCTACTAATGTAATTTCAATGACCAAGATATTATAAAAGAACATTCCACAATGTACAATGTTCTTACACTAAGTTGACAATCTTTCTTTCTTGGGCAATGGTAATATTTTTTGTTACTGTTTTTCTTGGGCTACCTTTTAAATTTACATAACGTGCAACTCATTTATCACATCGTTCTTTCTAATAGAAACTAGTTGCCCCCCATTGCAGAGGTTGTCATCAATCCATGAGCTGTTGAACTCTGGGATTTGAAAATTTCCTACTGTTCTAACCTTACTCTAATGGATTACTTCAAACTTGTATTACTCTATTTTACACAACTTTTGTTGTTTTGTCACCCATTTGTTGTAAACAACCTCCAATCTGGCTTAAAAATGACTTCCATGGATCCTGGAGAGCTAGATGGGCTCTTTTCTGTAATGGAGGCAATCATTGAGGATCCAACATGGAGATCAACTCATCCACATCCTTGCACTGATGATCCATGGCCTGGAATTGAATGTGAAGCTACTCCTGAAACCAATAATGATATTATGCATGTAACAAAGCTTCATATAGGTCTGGATTACACTACACCTTGCAGAAATAATGCCACATTATCTTCAGCCATTTTAAAGCTTCCCTATCTGAAAAGCCTCTTTATCATCAACTGCTTCCACACATCCAACACCACAATCCCTTCACAACTCATTAAATTATCTCCGTCATTAGAACAGCTTGTCTTCCGATCAAACACTGCTTTGATAGGCTCCATTCCCCCACAGCTTTCAGGGCTTAGTAAACTGAAACTTCTTAGCTTGTCTCAGAATGGCCTTCAAGGTACCATTCCTTCTGAGCTTGGGAAGCTGGATATGCTAAATCACTTGGATCTCAGCCATAATAAGCTTACTGGAAGCATTCCTCTGGAACTTGGGGGCCTCAAAAGCCTCTCTATTTTAGACCTCAGTGAGAATAATCTGCAAGGCCTTATACCTCCCTCTTTAGGGAACCTCCTACTATTGGAGAAAATAGATCTGAGTTATAATAATCTTAGTGGCAAAGTCCCTCCAGATTTAGGGAAGCTGCATAATCTGTGTTTCTTGGCTCTAAGCAGAAATAAACTCAATGGACCCTTTCCTAGCACATTTGGGTTTCTGAAAAATTTACAATATTTAATGGTGGAAAGGAATCCTATGAACTGCACTTTGCCAGATTTTCTTGGGTTGCTTCATAAGCTGTCAGAGCTCATTCTTTCTTCTTCCGAATTTGAGGGTATGGTTGGAAATGCCTTAGAAGGATTCAATTGGGTTTTTCTTTATTAATAATAGCAGATTTTTGCATTGTTTATATGTTTTTGAATTTGATTATGTATGAAATTCTTTATATCATCAATATGTCAGGCTACATTTTTGATAGATCATGGAATGTACTCTTGATAATATACAAATTCATACACTGACAAATCTATTAACATATAAGCAATATCTTTCTTAAACATATAGTATTTTTTATTTTGAAAATATAAGTTGTTTGAAGGGGCAGGGATGTTATCTAGAAGATAAAAACTCTCACATCTTCAAATAAACATACAAAAATCTTCCAATTTGTGGGACCGTACTTGATTTTGTTTGGGTGTGTCTCTCTCATGTTGATTCTACTGAATTTTTGGCAGGTATAATACCGAAATCTCTTTCTGGGCTTCATAATCTCAGCACTTTAGCACTAGACAACAACCGGTTGAATGGGTCTATTCCATGGGGGATGCAAGGATTGCAGCATCTGTTTCTGTTGAATTTGAGTAAGAATATGTTGAGTGGAGAAGTGCCTTTTTCTAAAGAATTTGTGGAAAGGCTTGGGAGAGAATTAGAGCTAATGGGAAACAAGGATCTCTGTGCTGGTAAGGTATTGTATGGAGTTTTTCCTGCTAAAGAAATAAGGCAATGTTCAGAAGAGCCCATTACATTTCATGAAGTTGATTATAAAGGTAGTCCTAGTCTTAGTGAAGATGGACGGGGAAAGTATAGCAGTGGGTTCTCTCGGATACATTTACTTCAGGAACTTCAATATGTTGTTTTGACTGCAAGCTTCCTTATCCTTCAAATGCATGAAATTATGTAAGTATTATTCATTTAGAGCAGTGCTATCAACTTATACATATTTCTTAGTTGGTAATGTGTATTACCAGGGATAAATCATACTATATTGAAGTTTTTAACAAATAGCCTTGAACAATGTCAAAAATATGCTATCAGCATATCTCTTCACAAGATTGTTGGACATAATCTCTCTATGTAATTGTTACATGTAAAGCAAGAAGTTCAGTGGTAAAGCATTTTAGTAAAGCAAATTTTGACTTTTAGCTGATTGGTGATTTTTTTACATTGTATCAAAGCTAAGTTATCCTAACTGTTGGATAGCTTAAATATCACACGCTAAGGTTTGATTCTTAGATTAAAAGTGTTAAATAGTCAAAGTTGTCTTACTTTCTCTAAGGCAAGGGTCCCATAGGAGGGGTTTGGGCTCTATTTTTGTGGAGCAGGTAACTTTAAACATAACAATGTGTAAAATCAATGGTTATATTTTTACACAAGTACATAGTGATTACTCAAGTGGGGGATAAAACATGTTCCCTTCTTTATCACTGCAGTTCTGATGCGGCGTACCTTGCTATGGAGCAAGCATATGTTCAAAGATTGCCTTGTTGAGCATCACCAATAATCTCTGCAAGAACATTGCCCTTGATTGAAATAATGGAAACGGTTCGTATCTCTTACAACAATTTGTCTTCCAACAGCCTTGGAGATAAACTTGGTTGCAGTGTGGCAGTCAGCACATACTCGAAGGTTCTTAACAACCCTGATAGTTGTTCCAGGGGGTGTGTTCAACAATCCAAATGCAATTGCCAACTTCTCACTATGGTGATAGAGAAATGATATTTTTTCCTCCTCTTCCACATCATTTGGAACATGCCTTAACTCTGGAAGATACCCTGCTGACTTCATTTCCCAAGACAATTTGTCTAACTTTGCATAGATATCGTCAGTTTGTGGGTGTGATCTGTCTCCTGCACAAAAAACATGGATCATTTTATGGTCTTCAATCCAACTACATCCAGGTGTTTTTTTAATTTCTTTATCCTTCATCAATCTCCTTACCATTTGAACTTCATCCCATATGCCCACTTCTGCATAGATGTTTGACAGAATTACATAAGATGTAGCATTTTTATGGTCTAGCTCAAAAAGAATAGTTGCTGTAAACAATCCTAACTCTACATTTTTATGTGGCCTACAGGCACCAAGCAAACATGTCCACACAGCCACCACAGGTTTAATTGGCATTTTAATGATTAAGTTTAGCGCTTCCTCAAGATACCCAGCACGACCAAGCAGGTCAACTATACATGCATAGTGATTAATTGTAGGTAGAATGGTATATAAGTCACTCATGGCATTGAAATATTTGCAGCCCTCAAACACTAAACCAGAATGGCTGCATACCAGTAAAACACAAGCGAACGTTACATGGTCAGGGTATGTTCTAGACTGCTTCATCAATTCAAAGAGTTCTAGAGTATCTTTCCAAAAGCAATTTTGTGCATATCCTGCAATCATAGCATTCCATGAGATCACATTTCTTTGAGGCATTTTGTCAAACAGCTCACGTGCCTTGTATATGTTTCCACATTTTGCGTACATGTCTATCAAGGAACTTGTGACAATAACATCTGATGAAAAACCACTTTCGATTATGCTCTGATGGATGTCCATGCCCTGTTCCAAAGCTCCCACTTTGGCACAAGCTGGAAGGACGCTGGTAAAGGTTCTAGAGGCTGGCTTTACTCCTGCCAGTTGCATTTGATTATAAGCGTTCAATGCCTTTTCAACAAACCCATTTTGTGCATATCCTGCAATCATTGCATTCCACGAGACCGCATTTCTTTGAGGCATTTTGCTAAACAGTTCGCTTGCCTTATGTATGTCTCCACATTTTGCATACATGTCTACCAGGGCGCTTGCAACTATAACATCCGATAGAAGTCCGCTTTCAATTATGCTTTGATGGATATTCATGCCCTGTTTTAAAGCTCCCATTTTGGCACAGGCTGGAAGGACGCTAGCAAAGGTTGCGGAGTCCGGGTTCAGATCCGCCAAACACATCTCCTTAAAACTTTCTAAGGCTTTCCTATCAAATCCATTTTGTGCAAATCCTGCAATCATTACATTCCACGAGACTACATCTCTATGAAGAATTTTGTCAAATAGTTTGCATGCCTTGTGTACGCTTCTGCATTTTGCATACATGTCTAGCAGGGCATTTGCAACTATCAGATCCGATAGGAAACCACATTCTATGATGCAACGATGGATTTCTGTACCCTGTTGTAAAGCTCCCAATTTGGCACAGACAGGAAGGATGCTAACAAAGGTTGCCGAGACAGGTTTTAAACCTGTCGATTGCATGTTCTTATAACTTTCGAAACACCTCTCAGCAATCCCATTTTGTGCATATCCTGCAATTAGCGCATTCCATGAAACCACATTTCTCTCAGGCATTTTGTCAAACAGTTCGTGTGCCTTGTATACATCCCCACATTTCGCATACATGTCTACCAGGGCAGTTACGACTATGAGATCTGACAGAAATCTCCTTTCCACCAAGCTTTGGTGGATACACATACCCTGTTCCAAAGCTCTTATGTTGGCACAGGCTGGGAGTATGCTGGCAAATGTGAACTGATCCGGTTGGGTGTCACTTCGTTGCATCCGATGGAACAGTGACAATGCCTCGCGAGGATACGCATGCCTTCTGTAGGCTGCAATTATGATATTCCAGGAAGAGACGTCTCGTTCTGTCATTTCGTCAAACACTTTGCGAGCATGAACCAATTTACCAGTCTTGATATACAGGTTAATAAGCTTATTTTGAATAAATGTGGATGTAGAATTTGCAAATCCTCTGTGAGTGATGAGACAGTAAGTGTATTTGTTTACCTTATGAAGTCGCATTCTTGGCAATGCAACTCTTTGACAATTGAGAATATACAGAAGATTGTAAAGTGGGATTGTGGGTTAAAATCCCATTTTTTATCACCTTCTTCAACCAATACCCCTTAAATAATACCGTGAGATGGAGATCGGCAGTAGATGGCACTGGCATCGTGTGATTATAGTTGAAGCGTTGCAAATGTGCATTGTTTCTCAATCTATTTCCACCACAATGACACCGAACCCTCTGCAACTTCAAAAGTGGGTTTACCTATTCCTGTGAGGGATCACTTGTAATTTCAGTCTGGAAAGGTATTTGTATTGGATTCGATACTGTTTCCTCCTCTTTTTCATTTTATTTTTCTTATATTTGCTCCCAAATCCATGTACCACACGGGAAGAATTGAGATTCTGATGGAGGAAATATTTATACACACATGTTCCATCCTTGTATTATAAATATAGCATCTTTGAAAATAGGAAAATATTATTATGTCTTAAGTTAAGAGTAGACCAAAGACCTTCCCTATGAGAGGCATATGGGTTAATGAATTTGACTAAAAAATTATATAGTTAAACCTATTCTAATAGCAATATCACAATATGAGATTTTGATGGAGAAAATATTTATGCACATATTCCATGCTGGTATTATAAATATAACATCTTTCGATAATATGAAATACGGGTTAATGAGTTTGACTAAAAAACTACATAGTTAAATCCATTCTTAAAGCAATATCACAATATCACAATAGTAGTAGCATTTTGTATTAATAGTTTTTTTTAAACTAGGGGAGAGAAATCAATAGCAATAGTATGGAAGTGAAGTTGGAAGGATATGGATCTTGCATAAAGTAATTAAAATTTTGATTAAAAATATAAGTAAAAGTGATTAAATATATTGATTATTTTACAAATCAAAAGTGTCTTATGATATAACAAGTAATTGTACCTTGGTGTGGAATGGGTATGCCAAAAAGACATGGAAACTAAACAATAAAAAAAAGAAAAGTGAATTGGTAGACATTTAGCAATATGTATGTTTGTAATATAGAGAGAAACATGGAGGGATAGATAAGGATATAAATAGGGAGAGATATGTGGGGGGGAGAAAAACAAATGGAAAGGGAAAAGGAGGTAGCTTATAGGGGAGACACATGGAGATGGAGAATGTAAGAGGTATATAGATGAGAGGGAGAGTGATAGATATATGGGGAGATAAGTGAAGAAAGCGGTGTGTGTGCGCGCGCACACACAAACAAGGGGGGTATATATTTAATTATTATTTTTTGTCAACAATCGAATCTATAACATGTGTTCATTGTAATGTTTCGCCAAGGAATCCAAAAGAAATTAACCTGAAGTTTCACTAAGTTTGTCAAACATTTTTTTTTTTAAAGTTAATAACTTAACAACAATAGTTATAACATAACGAAAGCAATTAACATTCACATAAGCACATACTATAAAACAGATTATAATTCTTAAGGGTCCCATGACGTTGAATCACATTTAAGTTTAATTAATAATAAATACAATATATAATAGATCCACATCAAATAATAATATACCAGTATGAAACCATTTAAATAATATACAATTATATATGATGCCACTTCGCAATAAACAAAATGCATAATCATCCACTGTACAAGTCATAGGGTATGAAAGGCTGAAATAATATACATCATGAAATAAATTACATCATCTCTTAAGGTCTTATGAAATCAAATGCAATACAATAGTACAACCATCCATCATAGAAATACAAGAACAGATAGAAAGGAACATCTGCACAAACACATCCAGCAACGGCATCTGATGGTTGAATCTCAATGGTATAAGAAAAAGCACTACCACCCGACCTTGTGGAACCTAAATGGTCCACTCTCACCACACTAAGGAGATAGTCTCAAGTCCCAACCAGGATAACAAACTCAAAAGTCAAAAACCAACATCTAGGTTCAAGGAATCACCTGAAAGCAAACTATCTCAAAGGGTACCAAGACACAAGTATCAACTAATCCGAGAGCCAACACAAACATGTAGGAAATCTATTATGCACATGGGCAAGTGTCATCACACGAACCAACTCTTGGGTTACCTAGCTAGTCTTTTAATCCTTCAGCCCCATAGTGACTATATTCGACACTAGTATCCTTTCGTACTAGCAAGGCATACTAACGAGTTTAAGGTTACCTGGTTAGTTTTTTAATCCTCCGACCCCTTATTGACTTTATGTGGTACCAATATCTTGTTAATTCATTTTAAACCCATTTAATGAAATGTTATCACTTATTAAATAACCTACAATGGGTTACCCTAGCAGTCGCTTTGGGCCCTAGCCTCCATTGCAAGCCACTTCCCAACTTAACATATAGATAATCTATCCTAAGCTCAGTAAAATCAAAAGATCACAAAAGACCACATGCCATACATCAATTCTTAAACCAGCAACTGGCAAGTATTGAAAAAACATTGATCAAAATCATGGATCCCACCAATACGATCATCCTAATAGGACTAGTCCGAAAATCAAGTATACATAAACCAATTTCATGTCACAACATGACACCACCAAGAATAAATCATACAAACACCTCAGTGCTATACAAGCGACTGAAATTCAATCCAAATACAACTGATTGAAGACTCAACAGTTATATCAAATAGGTCACACCATTCACCTCGGTTTCACAAAAGAACACTAGAAAGCAATAACAATCAATAGATCAACACACATCATAGAGCATACCAGACACATTACCATGGTTAAGTATAAAAGATTGAGATCAAAAGGTCATTGTGACATCACAAACACAGAACTCTCGAGCCTCTAGTAAACATCCTGACTGGCCAAAGCTAAGAAAAACCAGAAAACTCCAACACCAGTAAATCGCATGTCACATAAAGTGCATACAAAAGTGAATTTTATAATTCATTAGGTTTTCAAAACCCTAA
>CM053790.1:62726655-63004155 GCA_028749045.1 Cupressus sempervirens | reverse complement strand
TACATCATGAAATAAATTACATCATCTCTTAAGATCTTATGAAATCAAATACAATACAATAGTACAACAATCCATCATAGAAATACAAGAATAGGTAGAAAGGAACATCTACACAAACACATCTACCAATAGCATCTGATGGTTGGATCTCAATGGTATAAGAAAAAGTACTACCACCTAACCTCATGGAACCTAAATGGTCCACTCACACCATGCTAAGGAGACAATCTCAAGTCCCATACAGGATAACAAACTGAAAAGTCCAAAACCAACATCTAGGTTCAAGGAATCACCTGAAAGCAAACTATCTCAAAGGGTACCAAGATGCAAGTATCAACTAATCCCAGAGGCAACACATACATGTAGGAGATTTACTATGCATGTGGGCAAGTGTCATCACACGAACCAACTCTAAGGTTACCTAGCTAGTCTTTTAATCCTCTGGGCCCCTAGTGACTCTATGCGGCACTAGTATCTTTTCATACTGACAAGGCATACTAATGAGTCTAAGGTTACCCAGCTAGTCTTTTAATCCTCTGGCCCCTTAGTGACTTTTTGTGGTACCAATATCTTGTTAATTCATTTTAAACCCATTTAACGAAATGTTATCACTTATTAAATAACCTACAATGGGTTACCCTAGTAGCCACTTTGGGCCCCAGCCTCCATTGCAAGACACTTCCCAACTTAACATACAAATAACCTACCCTAAGCTCAGTAGAATCAAAATATCACAAAAGACCACATACCATACATCAGTTCTTAAAAAAGCAATTGCAAGTATTGAAAAATCATTGATCATAATCACAAATTCCACCAATACGATCATCGTAACAACGTTGATCCCAAAATCAAGTATACATAAACCAATTTCATGTCACAACATGACACCACCAAAAATAAATCATGCAAACACCTTAGTCTTGTACAAGCGATTGAAATTCAATCCAAATACAACTGATCGAAGACCCAAAGGTTATATCAGATAGGCCACACCATTCCCCTCAGTTTCACAAAAAAACACTGGAAAGCAATAACAAGCAATAGATCAACACACGTCATAGAGCATACTAGACACATTATGATGGTTAAGTATAAAAGATTGAGATCAAAACATCATCATGACATCACAAACACAGATTTCTTGAGCCTCTAATAAACATCTTGACTGGCCAAAGCTAAGACAAACCCAAAAACCCCAACACCAGTAAATCACACATCACATAAAGTGCATACAAAAGTGAATTTCATAATTCATTAGGTTTTGAAAACCCTAAAGTTCAATATTTACTAAATATTTTTAGATTAAATCACAGACAATTTTATAATGGTTATCAATTTTCTCAAATAAGAGTTTCAACCTAGAGAACTTCTGAAAATAGAAACACAATAGACACGAAGAAGACAGGAATTTGAAGAACGAGCAACTACTGCACAAACCCACAAGATCCTACCTGGATCTAATGCTAAAACAATGAATGCACAAATACACAAGAATCTTCCTTTTCTTTTGAAAACCCTCTTTTCAAAAATTGGCTCCTTCAAACCTATGTGTCTAGAAATGAACTCTAATTTCCTTAATAAAGAGTTTTTCCCCCAAATCAAGGCTTTGATCATGCAATCATACGAAAACCCGTTGTCTTTAATTACTATATTTTAATTTTCATGTACAAACTTTATGCAGTTTAATTAAAATAAACTTTATCAAATTAAAGTTTTTTCTCTCTTATTAAATCATGCAAAGTTTTTAATATAATATTTATTAATTTAACTATTAATATTATTTAGAGTTTATCAAAAATAAAACTCTTAAATAAATTATTATTATACGCCAAAATTAGGATTATAACTTTATCTTTAAATTTTATTCTTTTATTTATTTAATTCATGAGACGTTTTTTTTATAAAAAAAAATTGGTAAACGACTGAAGCCTAGATTACTTATTATTATATGTTAAGTGAAGGTAGATTTGAACTCAAGACCTCCCACATGAGAGGCTCATAAGTTACCATTGCGTTGTAGGCATTTGCCTATTCATGAGATGTTTTTAATAATATATTTATTAACTTAATTAATAACATTATTTAGAGTTTATTATTAAAATAAAAACTCCTAAATAATTATCATTAAATTAAATAAATATAAATACGTCAAAATAGAACTTTAATAAAATCTTTAAATTTAATTCTTTTATTTAATTAATTTCTTGATTAATTAAATATAATTAAATATCAAATTTTTTTATAAAATTTCCATTAAATTATCTTTTAATTCGATTTAATTATAACAAAAAATACCACATACACACAAAACCAAAAATGACAACTAAACTGAAGGCAAAGAACATAACCAAACTCTAAGGTCAAAATCATGAATTCACGTCACTTAACGAATTCAGATGGGTAAACTAACTCAGATACTTGTCCTATTTTCTAGGACAATCGGGTTTGGGTTTAGGATTTGGACTCAAGAGTTATCTCCCCACTTATACCATTGAAATATTGCGATAGGGTATTTTCATCCTGACAATTCAAGAAAGTCAATACCTAGTACCTACAATCTACATAAAATCCACACATGTACAAACACAATATTCTAAACTAAACAAGCAATGGCAAAAAGTGGTGCATCGTGTAGATTCTGACTAGCAAGTGACTACAACTCCCTTCCTTAACCAGATCATAAACGTCAAACATAAAGAAAACATACACGCACACCATACAAATGCAAGTATGGGGTAAGTATCCATAGAAACCACATAAAAATCATTTGTCTAACTAACATCATTCAATAACTAAAATAACTAGTACTAAGTACCTTGACACACACACACACACACACACACATATCAACTAATCAATTTCAGTAATTCAACACTGCTAATCATAAAACATAATAATAGAACATGCCTAAAAGAATCTAGTCAAAACAAATTAGAAAAGTCAAGTAGGGGTAGGCATTACATTCATGAGAATCAATGACCAATCCAAAACATCATTTGCTTAAGAACTTGACTATCCACCTTTAAGATGTCTTATTGTATCCATCACATATAATACTAACATGTCTATTTTGTACATGATGGAATACAACCGATCAATAAGAAAAGGAAGTAGGCATTGATAAATAAAGCAGATGCATGATTTTCATATGATGATGGGGATCTAAAATATGAGATTGAAATGGTAAAATATTGTGGGACATCTCAAGTAACTAGTAGTTAGAGAGGAAGTGTGATGCACTTACAAAATTGTAATATTTTATTAGACATTATCTTGAATTGATGTAGGCAAGATATGAATAACTTCACACCATATCAGTCATTCATTTATCCAAAAAAACTTCATAGATTAATCAACCCTACATCTGACAAAGCTCATTTAGTTCCTCAACACACACACACACACACATACATACATAAAAGAAAAGTCGAATTGATCCAAATTATACAATATTCACAAATATCAATCTCACAACTTAAACATGTTTATAGAAAATTTATTATTTTTAATCATAAATATATTTTCACATATTAACTTAATAATATATTCAAAATATTTATTAATTTAATAGTTATTATAGTTATTCACAATATTATATTTAACTATTATAAATAATATAAATATATATTTACAACTATATTTTGTTTATTTATATTATTGAATAATCAAAGTTAATTATGTACGTATAATCATAATTAACTAAAAGTAAAAAAAATATTTTCATTTACTTTGGTTAAAATATAATCTAGTATTTTGTATGGTTTATTGATAACTATATGTCAGAGTTTTACTCTCCCTTAAAAGCATATGGGTTGATTTCATTTTAAGAGATTAATTACATGAGTATACGTGGATGTGATAGGAACTTAAATGTGTGATATGCATGGTTGTCTTCTGTTAGAAATAGGAAATACTGAGAGGGGGCTGAATCAATATTTCACAAACTTTAGCCCAAAATTGGATATCTTTAACAACTTTATAACTTGCATATGAAAGAAAACTAACTATGTTGAATAGTAAACATAACTATGCAATAAAGAAACTTATAACACCATATTTTGTTAACTAGGGAAACCCTAGCCAATGGAAAATCTCAGTGGGAATGGTACCCACAAAATGATCAACTAATCAAAAGTATCTTATGAAAGATATTGACCCTATGAGGAGTCTATTACATCCATATAGTGTCCTTGTCCTTGTTAGAGGACTTATGCCTTGCTAAAAGCCTCAAACCTAATAGGAGTTGTGATATATAATTACAAAATGTATGCAAGATGAGTCCATTGCCCAAACATGCAATGTACAATATAGTTCGTCAATACAAAGAGATAGATACAAAAACCTCTTTGCCTTGCTATTGATATCTTCAATATTTGATATTTCCTTTATTGCTCATCATAAAACTTTATCACAGTTTGCATTCCTCTTATATAGAATTCACATCACAAAACATTATATCAATATCATATAACTTCACATTTAACAACTATCTTTCTTTAAACCTTGCTAATTACAAATATCTGCCCAGTTGACATTCATGCAGGTTTATACATCTTCCAAAATACAAAATTAACTTTTTCTTACTTAGGGTTAACATCTAGGATATTGTACCTAATTTGTTAAGTAATTATTTTGATAAACAAAATAATTTCTTGACCTAAAATATTCATTTCCTCATCATGCTCTATTCTACATGTATACTGTTGGAGCTGGTAAAGTCATCATAACTCCATCCTTATTGTCTTGCACACTCGCATACATCAGTATCGTAATCTCAAGTATCTGTAGCTAACTCCACACATGTATGTGATGTGCCTGTGAAACTCACCAATCAAAACTCTATCTGTTATGCCAGATAAACCATGTAACACTTAGACAATTTTATAACTATAATTATCTTGATATCTTCATCTTCATATTCTTCCCACTTCATATAATTGATATGTTACCATAAATGAAAACATCAAAATGTCCAACCTAGCCAAATTGTCAACAATTTCCTCCTTTGGCATTGATGGCAATATATGGAAAAATTGCTTAAGTCCCACAAATAAAACTTCAAAATTGGCCTTCATAAAATTTCAAACTATGGATCATTACATATGCCATCTTTTCCTTATATGTCCTCATTACATTATAACTCCCCCTTACTTAATTTTCCTTATCTCTCCCTTACACACACACGCACACACACGCACACACACAATTTTCCTTATCTCTCCCCCTTTGACATCAATGACAAAGGTATCAAAACTTATTAACAAGTCAAAATTTTTATTTACCTTTCTTTTCATGCTAAGTGGATATTCTCATGATACAATTTGCTAAGTTTGTCTTCAAAGTAGAAAACTCCATATCCCACTTATCTTTCACTACATTTGAAATGTTGAGAACTATGCACAATCCATATTAAACAATCTCTACTACTTCCAAATATGTATATGCATCTTTTTCATATGGTGCCTTAACTGACAGACATTCCTCCAATTGTCTCTATACAAGATCAATATTCAAGGTAAGGTGTTCCCTTAACAATGAAAATATCTTCAGTATCATCTCCTTTTGTAACTCATAAAGCCTGATTTCATCATTGATTTTGTTGATTCTCCTTTCTAGATCAATAATCTAAACTGAGGGATTATGCACTTCATTCATAAGTGTTTTTAACTCTCTAAGTTCATTCCTCAACTTATCTAAATTATCTTTGATTAATGTGTGTGTATCAACACACTTCCCATACACAATCTTCCCTTTTGTCAAATATCATCTTAATTCCTTGATCTTTTCATCAAGACTCTTCAAATATTCTTTAATATTTTCATAGACTTTCCTAAACATTTATGCATCATATAATGTTTGAGCTTTGGTGGATGTCACTTCTAATAAATTTGTGAATTTAGTGCCAAAAGATTTGATCACTGCCTTTTCTCTTTCTTGTGGCTTAGTTTGAGTCACTTTCTCAAAAATGACACTATGCAACTTCTTTGTCACTTCTGTCAAAGAGATTGTAAACTCTTTACCTTATTTTTTCTTTTCAAACAATTTACTGAGTGATGAGATCAACTCATCTTGATCATTATCATCTAACTTGGTTTCTAACAACACCGCTAATGCAGACTTAGGTGGTGGCCTAGAGGAGCTAGGTTCACTTATCTTTTTTTTTTTTTTGCTTTTTCATCCTTCTTTTTCTTCTCCTCTGCTTCCTTTTTCTTCTTCTCCTCTTCTTTCTTCCTTTTCTCCTCTCCTTCCTTCATCTTCTTCTCTTCCAACTTCTTCCTCATCTTTTGAGCTCTCATAGCTTAGCAAATTTTTAACATTTATACCAAAATACTTAAAGAGATCCTCTATTGTATCAATTATTTCCAAAGTTCTAATCCAACATTTGTTGACTATCCTTCCTAATTTGATTTATGACCAATGGAATGGCTTCATTCCTGGAAGGCAAATTCTGAATTCTATTATTGTTGTTCATGAATATATTCATTCTTTATCTCTATCTAACTCTCAGGGTTTTGTGATGAAGGTGGATATAGCCAAAGCATATGATAGAGTTGACTAGAATTTTCTCCAAAAGGTTTTACTGACCTTTGGTTTTAGTGAACAATGTCTCAAGATTATTATGTAGCTTGTTACTACCTCTTCTCTAGCTATCTTAGTTAATGGGAGATCTTCTCATTTTCTCAAATCTTCAAGGGGTTTGAGAAAAGGTAATCCTATTTCTCCTATTCTTTTTACTATTAAGGATGATTGTTTGGGTAGGCATATTGGCAGGCTAATATTGAAAGGGGAAGTTCAAGGTGTGAGACCAACTTTCCAACCTCTATTTTGTTCCCATGAACAATCTGTGGATGATACTATTTTTATGGGCAAGGATGATGTTAGGGAGGCTAGGATTCTTAAAAAGGATCTTAAGTTATATTTTTTAGTCATAAGGCAATTGGTCAATTGGGATAAGAGTTCTCTATATTTTATTAACACTCTTGTTCATAGGCAATATAAAATTGTAATAATTTTGGGCTACACTATAGGATTCTTTCCTAGTACTTACCTTGGTCTCCCATTGGGGTTTAGCACTTATGAATCTTTTTAGGAGGATATTGTGGAGAAATTCAATAAGAAATTAGCTAGATGGAAAGGAAATATGCTAAGTCAAGCAGGCAAAGTGACTTTACTAAAGGTTTGTCTTTAAAGTCTCCCTAACTATGCTCTTATTCTTTTCAAAATTCTAGCTAAAATTGCAGATGATATTGATACAATTCAAAAGAAATTTTTGTGGTTAGGTACTAAAGAAAGAAAGAGACTGGCCCTGATATCTTGGGAGAAGGTTTGTAAAGCTAAGATTGAGGGTGGTTTGGGTATAAAATCTATTAGAAGTATGAACAAAGCCCTTCAGGCTAAATGACAATAGTTTTTGGGAAGATGTGTGGTTATTGGATCATCCATTGCTATATGAATTTAATGACAACACTCCTATAGAAATATGTAATTAGGTTTTTGGAGTTTTTGAAACTATTGGAGAAATAATGGTTGGGTGAATATTGCAGAGGTTTGCCACAATTTTAATAGTATTCAAATTTCTCTCAATTCCTTTAATCTTTATCCTGACATGGAGGATAATATGGTTTGGGGGTCAGAATCTAGTGGAAATTTCAAGGCATCTTCTGTGTTTGGATCTGATGTAAAGGACATTCCCCACCCTCGTGGGCCAAAGCTTGGATGAAAGGACTTATTCCTAAAATTAATATTTTCTTCTACACTATTCTTCAAAATAAAATTTGAATTTTGGATAATCTCCAAAAAAGGGGAATTTATATAGCAAATAGATGTAGCTTATGTAAGATGGAAATTGAAGATACTAATAATATTTTCATCAACTACATTTTTCAGGTTCTCCAACACTAGAATATATTGTGGGTTTAGCCTAGCAATCTTGTAGAATGTTTTCAAAATTGGAAATGTCCTATCAAAAACTTTGATATTTTGTTCCAATGGAATATCTCTCTTCCTCGTCTATGTTGGGGTATCTGGAAAGAAAGGAAAAACATAATTTTTAGAAACAAAGAAACCCCTAAGTGGGTGGTGGGCCAAAACATTCTTAGGGCTATAAAAAAAAATTGTATATCTCAAAATAAAAGAATTGATGATATGAACATATGTAACCCTCTGAAAACAATAAGAAATAGAATGAAACACAATGAGAATAGAGAAGATGTTATATGGAATTCCCCTCCTATGGGATGGTTGAAGGATAACTTTGATGGATCAACTAAAGGGAATCCTGGAAGAGTTGGGTGTGGTGGAGTCCCGAGGGACCATTATAGTAGAGTGGTGGATGCTATAGCGATCCCAATTAGTCACTCAACAAGCCATAAAGAGGAGGCTATAGATACTCTTTATACTGCTAGAATGGCAGTGGAAATTGGTTACCAAAAAATATGGCTAGAAGGGGATTCCTTAAATATAATCAATATGCTAAATAATAAGAATATGATGATGTGGAATATTGAAGGGGGTATCCTGGAAATTAAAAAACTGATTGAGAAATTTGATAATGTCAAAATATCTCATAAGTACCGAGAGGGCAATAAAGTGGCTGACTTAATTGTTAACAAAGAAGTGAATGTGGATAGTAAGCTAACATGGAGTGACAACCTCAGCAAGGAAATGGAGTTAATGGTGATCATTAATTATGACATGACTAATGTAATCGAAGGAAAGATTATGTGATATATTAAGCATTAATATGAAAAATGGTGGTTTTAATATGGACTATTATCATTTATTGAGGGAGTACCTTTTCATAATTACCAATAGGACAGGGCACATATTATGGGTGAAAAGCTTGTTTGAGTTAAAAGATAACTCATTTTCTGTGATTTTTACCATTTTTGGAAGAATTATCATAGTTGGGTGCATCATGGGTGGTGAGCCAAGGAAGTAGGAGCCTTCTAGCTATAAAGAATGGAATGCTAAATGTGTGGTGTAGGAAATACTCCAAAAGGGAAAGGTGATTGCATATATTGAGAAGTTGCACAACTTTAAACCTAATATTATATATTACTTCTTTAAGAATTGGTCTGTGAAGAGGGTTACTCTTTATGGGGTTACAATGGACTCGACAGAGGAGTTCATTTTTGAGATTACTGCTCTTCCCATGGAGGGTCTGAAATTCAAGAAGGAAACTAGTATATCAAAAGTGGCATTCAAAATTTTTCCCAAAAATGAAGACAAGGAAAAAAAGCTTGTGAAGGATGGGGACTTCTATGACCTAGATAAGATCAAGATAATCTAGCAAGATGTTTTATCTTTTGTTTGTGAGTATTTTATTCTAGCTAGTAGATCAAAAAGGGTTCATAAATTCCATTTTATGTTCTTGAACCGTTTTCGATACAACGAAAGGTTGTCTTGTCCCTTTTATTTTAAGTTTTCTCCACTTAATAGTCTCTCGGCCCATAGAAAGAAAGAGACTAGGCATGTTCTTTATTAAGGTCATATTTCTTCAATTGAAGAATATTGTAGAAAGAATGTAGTGAAACTTTCACCTGCAGTGGAAAAGAAGAGGAAATCTCTTGGGAAAGAGGCTCTTGACAAAATAAGTGCAAAAAAAGTTAAAAGTCATAATGTGAAAATTGAGGAGGGTTGTAGTGATATTAAGGGTAAAAAGAAGGAGATTAAGGTTGAGAATACTTATAAAGATAATGAGGAAGCTATGGAGTCTAAGAGAAACAAATAAGTTGAGGGTGAAATAGAAACTGGTGATCTCAGTTCCAACTTGGATGGGTATTCTAGGAGTCGAGGAGTCTCTTTGGTTAAAGACGATGGGGAAAGAAATAATGAAGGAAAAATGGTGACTAAGTCACATTCTGAAACCTCAAGCCAAAATGAGGATAAAGATATCATGACTCAAAGTAAAGGGCCTACCCAGAGTGATTTTAATGAGGGTAAGTTCCTGGTGAACTTACAAAAGGAAAAGAATGTTGAGGAGAACACCTTTGTGATTAAAGAGCAAAATGAAAACAAGGAGAACTAGAAGAATAATACAAAATAATCAATTAAAGTTGGATGGTACCCAAGATGTGACTATTAACCTAGAGAAAATGTTTGATGACAAGACCAATGAAGATGAAAATAACACGGTCAAGATTTCTTTCCTACATAAGGCTAAATTGAAAGTTGATGCCTCTCTTCAGGTTGATTCTTGCTCTATAATGAGATCATTATTCTCAAGAAAAAGATGGAGGATCTCCAAAATGATCTGGATGAAGAAAGGACTAAGAGGATTCAACTATAGAACTAGGTGGATAATATCCCTAAGAAGTTAAAGGCCTATGAAATGGAGTTGTGCCAACTAGTTAAGGATAGTAGTCAAAGGATGGACATGGTAACCTCAAGTTTGTGTGCAATTACTACGAGCATTGGTAAAAGAAGTAACAAGGAAATCATATCCCCTATAGTAGTTAGGCTATTCAATGGCCCTAGTAAGAGAACTTGAAAGAGTACAAAGAAAGCTTTTATTATTGCACTAGGTTTGGATGTGGAGGACACCATGCAAGGAATTGTGGTGGATGATAAGGAATAAGCTAAGGTGATCAAAGAGTTAGCTTAGTTGTGAGATCTAGTTGCTGGTTGGGTTTTTCATCCTAGTTTTCCTATTTCTGTTTCATTTCTAGCTTTTGTTTTACTAATAGTCAGTTTGGTTCTATGTCCTTATAAAACTTGGTGTTGTACTTTGATCGTTTATTTGTAGGTTCCAAGTCCTTGTAAAACCTGGTATTTTGATGTGTTTGTGAACTTTAGGTTCTAGGTCCATGTAAAACTTGGGCTAATTTTATCATTTTATCTTTTTTTCTAGTTGTAAGGGGTTTCGAGTCCCCTCAAAACCTATTTTTACATTAATCCAAAACATTAGTGTGTTAATTTTCATTGTATTTACACCTATTGTTACCTGTGGAACTGTTGTTGCTATAGGTACTATTGTTCTCTAAAGGCTAGAGGGTTTAAGATTCTTCATCATCTGCACTATGGCTTCTTGAGTCTCTTCTTTCACTTCCTCATAGTTAACCCATAATCAAAATTTCCCTTGTCTTTTTCCTTAGATAAGATTCAAGACTCTACAATAAACTCTTCAAGTATTCCTCACTTTCAACTACACATATTTTTTTTTCGATATTACTATTCCTAATTTGTTTATCCCGTTCTTGTAATCTTCTCTTCCTATTTACTAACCTTTCATATAGATCATTAGGGATATGTTCTTTTATGTCTTCAAACTTGTTCTTGTTAATAATAATATATCTTATTGTTTCATTTTCTAAATGAAGTCTATCCATATTACCATACAAATCATAAAACTTGTTTAATTTGAACAAAATTTCCTTCATTGGTTATTGCATTGTTCATCTTTTCTACTTTAGGCTTCCAAGGTTTTCTCTCTCTAGTAGCACTTTCTAATTTTCTTTTCTTCATCTTTGTTTCCTTGGTTTTTTCAGGGGTCCCTACCTGACCTCACATCTTCTTTCCTTCATGGGTTATTAAGACCTTTTGCCTCTTCCCTAGCTCAGCTGCCATCTACTTCACTCTTTTCTACTTGTGGGTCTCTATTGGCTCTTGTTTAATCTTAGCTAATATGGCTGATTTTCTTTTTACTTATACGATGTTCAATTCTTCTTCCTCTTCACTTGATTCCATTGATGGGACTATGGGTGCTCTTTGTGGTTGTTCTTGAGACACAACTGCATATGCTTTTGTTGATGTCATTTCTCGAGATTCTACAATTATTATGCCTTCTGTCAATGGATTTGTATGAAAGGGTCCTTCTACTGCAAGTGGAGTCACAAACATAATACATTCTTTTCCACTCCTCTTTATTCCTACCAATATTTTTCTCACAATAGATGCCTCTTCAAGATTCATTTGGGCTTCTTCTATGATCTTCTTCATGGTGGCCTCAACCTTTTTCTTTGTTGACTTCTCAAGATGAGCTTGATTAGTCATCTGCATTATGTCTTCATAGGTTCCGAATCTATTAATTTTTTATTATCTCTAGCTGACTTGAGGATCACTTCCACATACCCTTCAACTTTCTCTTAAGAGACTCCATATCCAAGTGGCTCTACATATATCATTCTAGGTTCTACTATCTAGGTGAATTTTGTATCTACCATGAAACATATGTCATTTTAAAATTTTCTCACTACTGAAGGTGGAATTTTGTACCTTTGCTTCATTTATGCTTGGAATGTTTTCACAATCATGTCTATATTGCTTTCAATCTTATCAATAGGGTATCTTTTGTATGGTACTCTTGTCATTGCTTAGCAATTTAGTTATAGACAAGAATGCAGATCTTTTGATCAGGTAGAGAAATATGTAAGTTATCAGTGATCTAAATCTAAATTGATTATTCTTCACCTTCTTTATCATTTCTAAATTCCCTACTAATTACGCTCTCAAAATCTCACACATGTTTACTTTCACTTTCTCAATACACATCTTGTAGGCTACATGGATAAATCATGTTTCCATGTCATCCTCTCTAGAACAAAAAATTATCTTAGATGCCATGATTCTCCATATGAATCTTACATCATGCTACTTAATCTTTCTTATTATAGTTCATCTCCCATTATATTCAAACTTAGTATTTTCCAACACAATTTTATCCATGTTCTTTTCATTACAGGTATTGAACCTTCATTGCATAGACCAATTACTTCATGGATTAGGTTTGCTGATATATCTATCACATTCTCTCCTAACCAAAACTATACATCATGAATTTTACTCAATATTATCTTTACCCAATCCTCATTATCAAAAACATGGGAAAATAGGAAGTTAATCAATTCAATCTACTCCAAGTGCCCATATCCACTCTTAAAACTCATGTCCTGATTGTAAATTAGGTCAAATTCGTTAGTCACATTCCCTTCCCCTACTATCCCAAACTTGCTCTTAAGATAATTAACAATGTTATTTAAATACAACACTCTTTCTAGAGTAATTGAAAATGCTACTATAGGATCATCTTCCAAGGGTTGTATAGGGTTTATCTTCATCTTAGGTTTTTCCTCATCCTCAACATAATGAATTAAAGATCTATCCATTTCTATTATAAATATTGAACTCGAATTCACAATCTTAGCTTTCAAAATCTGTAAAATACCTTAGCTTCACAAAAATAGGGTTTATAGGTAAATTTACTTCAATGTTATATTGATAGCCTTTAATTTTCTCTTAATGTTCTCCTTAACTCTTTGCACATTCAAATGATACTCAAAATCTCAATTCTAATCCTTAAATCCTTTCTGTTTACCTACTCCATTAATTGCACAAGTACACAATCCACAAAAAGTTGTTTTAGAGTACGATGAGACTTTTTTTCTTTCATGTACCTACATAAAATATTCAAATAGTTTTTGCACTTAATCATATATTTTATGCATCATATTCAACCTCATATGAACTATGCATTCCTTAACTCTTCCTTTGACACTTTTTCTCCCTTTTTGATGATCGTTCTTTTATTAAAGTGCTTAATTCAAATAGGATGAATCAATCACTACAACTGATTTCAATTCACCTTCACGTGCTTTATTTGAATATTCTTCCAATGCCACATGTGAACTTGGTGGATCTTTGTCTTTGACAAATACTTCTTTAAATTCTTCTACATGTTCTCTTAGATTGTCTTTCTAGTTGTTACTGGTGTTGTCGTTCCTTCTAGCATTCCTATTCATGTTTCTTTTGAAATTTGGATTCCTCATGTTGTTCCTTGTGTCCAATCTACATAATCTTTATATATGACAAAAGTTGTTACATAACTAGCATACTAGTGCATTGTTTCCAAACCTAGGTCCAAGTTGGTTAACAAGTGCTCTACAATCTCTAGCAATATGTCCAAAGTTGTTGCACTTGTAACACACAATGTTTCTACTCATTCCATTATTTCCTGCATTAGTTCTTCTTCTTGTATGGTTACTACTTCTAAACATTCTCCTATTGCTATTATTATTATCAAATTTAGGCTTTTTACAATTAGTTTCTCTATGACCAAAATCATGACAACAATAACAATAAAAATCACTACCAAGTTTAAATGACTTAGCTGTACAATCTCTTTTCATATGACCAAATTCATTACATGTATAACATCTACCTTTGAATTCATATCTCACTTCTTTAGGTGATTCAATTTTCTAAGGTTTCTTAGGTTCATCAACTTGCTTAGGTTGCTTAGGTTGTTCAACCTCCTTAGGTGCATTATCAAATTGATTTGACTCAATCTTGTTCAAATCTTCTTTTTCTTGCATAGGCCGATGAATTTTAGGATTTGGTTCCTTCCTAGCTTCAAATTTCTTAGCTGACTTTTCTCTAATGAAATATTGACCAGAACTAGTCTTATCATAAGAAGGTCACTGTATAAAAATTTTCTCATCAAGCTTTTCACTGCTAGCATATAATTTTTCAAGTTGTTGCTTTTAATGGGTTTATTCTCCTTTCACAATGATGTTGTACTTATCTAGTTCTGTGTATTGCAACTGGGTAGGCTCAAGCTTAGATGTCACTTTGGTAAGGTTGGATCTTAGATTTACATTCTCAAACTTCAAATCTGATTCAACTTTATTGGTATCATCCTTCAATATCAAGTTTAGATCTTTAATCTTAAGTTCGTGCTTCATGCTCTCATTTTATTTCTTCAAAATTGAAACTTTGTCACTTTCCTTGATCTAATATTTAGGCTCTTTCTTCGACTTGAGATGATCTATCTTATCTTTCAACTTTCCAATGTAGTCTTTGGCATCTTCATATCTTTCTTCTAAATCATCTCTTTCTTCAGTATGAATATCAATCTGCTCAAGAGCTTCTTCTAGGTTCTTCTATGACTATTCCATATCCATAGGGATCTTCCTCAAGTTTTTAAGTCTCCTCTGAGTAATTGTGCACAGATACCAATTGTTAGAAATAGGAAATATTGAGAGGGGAGGGTGTGAGGAATCAATATTTCACAAACTTTTATCCCAAAACTAGATATCTTTAACAACTTTATAACTTGCATAAGAAAGAAAACCAACTATGTTGAACAATAAGCACAACCATACAATAAAGAAACTCATAACACCATTTTTTTTAACCAAATAACCCTAGCCAAGGGAAAACCCTAGTGGGGATGGTACCCACAAAATGATCCACTAATCAAAAGTATCTTGTGAAAGATATTGACCTTGTTAGGAGTCTATTATATTTGTATAGTGTCTCAATCCTTGTTAGAGGACTTAGGCCTTGTTAGAAACCTCAACTTCATTAGGAGTTGTGATATACAATTAAAAACTATATGCAAGATGAGCTCATTGCCCAAACATGCAATGTACAATATAGTTCTTCAATACAAAGAGATAGGTACAAAAACCTCTTTACATTATTGGTGATATCTTCAATATATGATATTGCCTTTGTTGCTTGTCACAAGACTTTATCACAATTTGCATTCCTCTAATCATACATTAGAATTCACATCATAAAAAATATATATCAATGTCACATTACACCACACATAACTTCACATTTAGCAATCTTTCTTTATACCTTGCTAATTACAAATATCTACCCAGTTAGCCTTCATGCCTTTATACATCTTACCAAAATAAGAAATTAACTTTTTCCCACTTAGGTTTAACATTTAGGATTTCATCCCTAATTAGTTAAGTAATTATTTTGTAAACAAAATAATTCTTTAACCTAAAATATCCATTTCCTCATCATGCTTTGTTCTACCTATATATTGTTGTAACTGGTAAGCTCATCATAAATTTGTTTGTACAATCCTTACTGTCTTGCACACTGGCATACATCATTATCATAATCTCAAGTATCTATACCTAACTCCACACATGTCTGTGATGTTTCTATGAAGCTCACCAATCAAAACTCTATCTATTATGCCAAATAAACTATATATCACTTAGACAATTTTCTAAGTATAACTATCATATCTTCATCTTCCTATTTTTCCCACTTCATATAACTAATATGTTGTCATAGATGATAACATCAAAACGTTTGACCTTACAAAAATTTTAATAGTCTTCATGTCATAGATTTATTTTAGCCACAAATCATATTTAAATTTAAATTGGCTACTCTTTAACTGAACTATATTTCTAGAACAAAAATTGAAACCAACAAATAGTGGAGTTAAAGTGTTTGATAGACCATGCACATTAAAATAGAAAAGCACAAGTATCAACATCCCCAAAAATAACTGATAACTGGCTAATCCAAGGCCCCCTTAATAATAATCATGTGTTTGAAATTTGGGCAAATTTTTGCATAAGGCAATTTGGGTCAAAAGTTATCAATTATAGAATTGGTCAAGAATGGAGAGATCTTTCTCTCATTTTAGGGGACCTGAAACTAATAATGACAATGTTAAATACTATGGTTTTAAGCAACAGAAAATATGAGATTATTTGGGGAGATAATCCCAATGGTTGTTATTATGTTGCTTCGGGCTAATATTCTCTTTGGAGTTTAAAGGAGAAACCCCCATGGACAACTGCCTAGATTCCTGGCCTTATTCCAAAGATCAATATCTTTTATTGGTTGGCTCTTCAAAACAAAATTCTAACTCATAATAACTTAATAAAAAGAGGCCATATTATGTCCAATAGATGTATTTTATGTAAAGGTTAGCTGAAAATGGGAAATCACCTGTTCATCCACTATCCTTTTTCAAGGGAGGTCTAGGATTTGTTAACTAAGGACTTTGGGATTTGCTAGTGCATGCCAGAAAATCTTCCAGTGGAAAAATTTGTTCAAATTTTCTATTTTGCAAGAATTTGGTACCTGGATTTTGCCTCATTTTTGCTAAGGAATATGGAAGGAAAGGAACAATAGAATTTTTAGAGAAAAAGAGGAGCCTGCCTTCGTTCTTGGGGCAAAGATTTATAAGAGCATCAAGGAAAACTACCAAGTGAGGAAGGGAGGAGAAATTGAGAAGGGAGGTAAGAAGTATTGAGATAATGGGTGTTGCACACATTGCATAATATTCTTATTTTATTATTTTATTTTTTATTATGTAATGTTGTACCTAGATGGACGTGCAACATGTAAAGATTCCCATGGAATATTTTTGATGAGTTGTATTATAACATTGTGATAATATTTCATGTAATTATTTAATATTGGGAAAAGAATTAAATGCCCAATATTAAATGTGGGGTCAGTGGGTTAGGTAGCACATGGTTTTAGCACATGGTTTATGTAATACCACTTGGTGGTTTTGTGGGACTTGCTACTATATAAGCAGCCACAAGGGTAGTTGTTGTATAGTGAGTGACAAGGAGAAGATAAAAGGCAAGAGTCGAGCGGGACAAGGCTTGACAGGTTAGCCAAGGGAGCATTTGTGAAGGTTGAAAGCATGGCATGGGATGTGTGGATTCATGCTTGTTCACATAGTTTGCTCGGTTGTGGCTATGGCCATGAAGGCTTCCATGGTTGTATGGCAATGGTATTTTTTGTTGAATAATACATGGTGATGGATGCTTTTGGAGGCTGGGTTTTTCCCTCAATGAAGGTTTCCCAGGGTATATCTTGTGTCACAATTTTGTGGGTATGTTGTCTATTCTCTTGCATGTGGATTTTAATTCTGTGTTTATTTAAGATCTATTATGGGTTATGTGAAAACGGTTATATTATTTATTGCCAAGTTTCCTTACAAGTGGTATCAGAGCTATGGTTTTATTATTATAACCCTAGATTGAATCCATGGGAATGCATGAGAGGATAAAAGAAAGGGCAAGATATATGAATGATTTATTGCAAATTTGAGGGTTTTGGGTTTTCTGTTATGATGGGATGTTAAAAGATTTGGGCATGTGAAATTGTTGGACAAAAAGAGTTTTTTCGGATGTTTCATTTAAAATGAGGGTTTTGGGGGGTAGCTTGCAGAAATGACCTCCTGGGTAAAAATAGACCTCACCACTGGATCCGGGTCGACATTTCCATAAATTTTGATATATAATATGCCCTAGTTTGGCCAAGTTCAGAGGAAATGAAAGAGTGTTTTGGTTTCAGCCCATGATGGTCGTCAAATTTAATCCCATCGGAATTTTCGTCACTGAAAAAAATAAAAAATGAAAAATCGTACTGAAAATGGTAAAAAGACTGTCTTAGTAAAACAGCCATAACTTTCTCTCAAAATATCAGATTTTAGAGTTCTTATAGGCGTTGGAAAGCTAATTCAGAGCACTACAAGATGGTGTAGGTTTGGTTTTGAGATTTTGAGATTTTGTCAGGTTTTAAGAGCCCTAAAGTTAGATGTTGTTTATTTTGAGCACGGATTAGGGCATAACTTGGGCATATGGAGTCAGATTTTGGACTTCGAGTAGTCAACGGAAAGCTCTTGGAGAGCTCTACACATTGGTTTAGATTTGGTGCAGGTTTGGCATGATTTATTTGTTAATATATTGATCTAAATAGTTTATAGACATATTTTGACTATGGTAACATTATGAGTTTATGGCATTGGAGATTTAAGATTTGATGTCATTGTATACTCAGTTCATATTTCAGATTGGTCTCATGATGATATGGTTATCAGTGTTTGGTTTGGATATGCATGCTGACTTGTTGGGTCTACAAGTTGTGTAGTTTTGTAAGTGGTCTATACTTACAGGTTGCATTTATAGCTTGGTTATGGGTTGTCTTTGCCCATTGATCTTTCATTATTGATGCATATTCAGATTGGTGGCTTGGATTTGGGTTGTCTATGCCCTAAGTCACATGATTTTATCTTCATGTAGAAGGGATGAGATGTTGTTACCAGGTACAGTCATGGCAGAGGATTGTGGTTGACTATGCTGACAGGTTGGATATATTGAGAGCCAGATGCTCGGTTCATGGATGTGATCATGGTGTCATGGATTTTTTGGCATGACATGATTGGATATATAGGTACATCCTTGATGTTAATTAGCTTAGATTTCTGATTCATTTATGGTGGTATATCTTCTTGGTAGAGGATCATGGTTATTTAGTTTCTTTTGAGGAGCTCATGATGTGCACTTTGAGTTCTTTAATGGTTTGATGCCTTGGTTGATTCTCATGGTTAGAAGATGGTTTTTCATTATTATGTCATGGATAGCTTGGATACACGGTTTAGTGGGAGCTTGTGACAGTGATGAGGTGACAGTGCAGGATTAGTTCCTGGTTTGGTTTGGATCTTCAAGTAGGAGATGGCTTTTATGATGCCATAGGTGACTTGGTACCACGGTTGAGTGGGATTTTTTTGGCATTGATATATTTATTGAGTGTTTGCAGATGTTGGAGGTTTGTCTTAGATCCTGTTGCTGCAGAAGCGTCTTTGACATTTGCATGGTGCACTTGTTATCTTCATGGTGTGTGAAGATGGATAGATCTTAAGAACTCATGGAGTTCTTGGTTATCTTCATGGTATGTGGAGATGGTTTTCTTCATGGTGTGTGGAGATGGTTGCATCTTGAGGACTCACAGGGTTCTTGGCAAAGGTGTGGTTTATACTTTTATTTGGCATGTTATCTTTGGTATGAGAATGATTTTATTATTTTGTCATGGTATACTCTTGATACGCGTTTAGAGTTGTGACATGTTATAGTATGTTCATGTGGAGCATGTTATCTCTTTAGTTGAGATGGTTAGGTCATGTTGTCATGTTTATGTTCCTGAGGCCATGGTTGGAACTTTGACATTGATCTTGGTTTAGTTTCTTGGTATTGAGTACACTGATCATAAGCTAGATACTTCATGATATTGCTATGTTGCATTTGGAGTTGGCATGGATTGATTGGTTACAGGTGCTCATGGATACTTAGAGACGATGGTGACGCTGATTTCTCTTGGATTAGAGAAGTATTTGTTGGGATGGTTGATGGTTTCAGCAGGAAGTCCGAGGGGCAGTCACCTGATATGGACTTGAGAGGAGATTGTTCTTAGATGAGTCTTGGTTGGAGACTTGGGTATCTTGATGAGCATTCTCATTCCCCACTCTTGGTCTACTCGGCGGTTTTCTACTTGAGAGGTATAGCCCATTATTTTCTCTCAGTTGCATTATATTTATGCTTATCTTTCATGGATATGGATCTTGAGCTATGGTACACGAGTTAGTTCTGGAGGGTTCATTTGAGAGATGGTTTAGCATTGGTTATCTCCATTTGCATATGTTGTTATGTTGGTTGAGTTTGGGAGATGGTTTTATATTGGGCATATTCCTTGGATTAGGAATGGTTATTCCTTGATTTAGGAATGGGTTTATGAGTTTGATCTTCTTGTGAGAGGCTTACATCCATGATGAGTCATATGGTATGGTTTGGGTGTTGTTGAGGCTTCTTGTTGGGTTTTTATGGAGGAGATCATACTTGCACAGTTTACATCTAGAGGTGTGTGTAGAAGGACATGATACAGGTTATGATTTGCATGGTTTCTCTGGTCTTAGTTATCTTCTTGGATGTTCAATTTTGCCTACATTGGATTTGAGATTTGTTGGAGATTGTGATCACTGGTTTGTTCTCATGCATGTCATGTGAGAGATGACATGGTTATTCCTTTATCTCTTTCCTCTGTTGGTTGTGGTGAACTTGGGAGAGCATTGGAGACTTGTTATGAGAGTTGTTCTTGTAGGATATTGGATTATGTATTGTGGATATCCTTGATACTACATGGATTCACTTCTTTGAGATGTGTTGAGTGGATTGGTTATAGATTTGACATTATCTTTTGCAGTGGGAGCTTCTTGGTATATATGTGGCAGGTATTGCTCTTGAGGCTTATGATTGCAGGCTACAGATTGGATATGTCGGTGATATAAGATTCACTTGTTATACCTTTGAGGGATGGATAGTTGGATGGGTTTGGCACTTTGTTGTGGGTGCTATTTCAGCTATGGATATTTTGACAACTATGGATACATGTGATTACCTTTGGATCAGGTTTTTTGTGCTTTGAATTTTAGTTGGTACAGGATTTTATGATCTTCTAATGCAACAGGTTAGGTGGTTTTCTCTTTGGATGAATTCTATGTATGTCCAGTGGGAGTGGCATAATAGGAGGTGAGATCATTCATGTTTGAGATGCTAGATACTTTGATTTTGTTGCGGGTACCAGGATGGAGCACTTGGTGTATTCTTATCCATGATGGTGGATGTGCTAGGAGGGATTGTTCCCTTGTTCATTTATGTGGCTACGGATTGACCCTATGCAATGTATACAACAAGTGGGAGATTGTTGAGATAATGGGTGTTGCACACATTGCATAATATTGTTATTTTATTATTTTATTTTTTATTATATAATGTTGTACCTAGATGGACGTGCAACATGTAAAGATTCCCATGGAATATTCTTGATGAGTTGTATTGTAACATTGTGATAATATTTCATGTAATTATTTAATATTGGAGAAAAGAATTAAATGCCCAATATTAAATGTGGGGTCAGTGGGTTAGGTAGCACATGGTTTTAGCACATGGTTTATGTAATACCACTTGGTGGTTTTGTGGGACTTGCTACTATATAAGCAGCCACAAGGGTAGTTGTTGTATAGTGAGTGACAAGGAGAAGATAAAAGGCAAGAGTCGAGCAGGACAAGGCTTGATAGGTTAGCCAAGGGAGCATTTGTGAAGGTTGAAAGCATGGCATGGGATGTGTGGATTCATGCTTGTTCACATAGTTTGCTCGGTTGTGGCTATGGCCATGAAGGCTTCCATGGTTGTATGGCAATGGTATTTTTTGCTGAATAATAAATGGTGATGGATGCTTTTGGAGGCTGGGTTTTTCCCTCAATGAAGGTTTCCCAGGGTATATCTTGTGTCACAATTTTGTGGGTATTTTGTCTATTTTCTTGCATGTGGATTTTAATTTCATGTTTATTTAAGATCTATTATGGGTTATGTGGAAACGGTTATATTCTTTATTGCCAAGTTTCTTTACAAGAAGATGGAGAAAGAAACGGATAGGAAGTTAAATGGCTTCTTCCCTTAGAGGGATGGCATAAAGCTAGCTTCGATGGGGCTTCAAAAGGTAACCTTGGGCCTTCAGGCTGTGGAGGTGTTATAAGGAACAACTTTGGAGAAGGTATGGTGGCTTTTTCTCTTCCTTTGGGAGTGCAAAGCAATCATTTTGCTAAAGCCAGTGCTACTTGTCAATCTATTAAGTTGGCCTTTGATATTGGCATCATAAAACTTTGGTTAGAAGGGGACTCTAAAAACATCATAAATTGTGTTAACCGTATTTCTTAACCTTCGTGGTCTATTGCTAACTTAGTTGAAGAGACTCATACTATCCTTGATAAATTTGAATGTTTCCACATTACACATGTGTTTAGGGAAGCAAACCCCAAGGCGGATTTGTTTGCCAATGAGGGTGTTTGGCTAGATAAGTTGTTGACATGGCACTTGGCAAGGAATATTTTGGTAGAAACCAAGAGTCTCATCGAGTTGGAAAAAATCCAGGGGCGTACAGTGGATATCTAATTGCCATTATGATTATTTATGGATATTGGGGAATGAGTTCAAGTAATAAAGGCATTTATGGAAAACTCAAGCACCTGAGGTTATTCGTGTCATTTCACCACGTATTATGGGTCAAATTTTTCTTTTGCTACTTTTTATGGGATAATGTTAAACAATTTTTTACTTTTTAGAGGAACAATAATCAGATTTTCCAAAGGTCTGAAAAGGGTCTACAAAGAGTAGAGTTTATGAGAATCGTTGGTTTTGACAGTGAAGAGATGGTGGGTGAATGTATTAGGAAGGAGCCTGTGGGGGATGTGGAAAAGTGGAGAAATAGGAGTAAAGTTTGGGAAAAACTAGAGAAGGGAGGTATTACCAAATACAGTGCAAATCTTCACAATTTTGACCTAGATGTTACAAACAGTATGGTAAATTCGTGGATGGAAGGGAAGGTGAAGGTGAATGGTGTTTCTTTTTAGGTCACTGAGGAAGTGGTTGTTGTTGTGTCTAAAATATTGGCGGAGGGTTTCGAATTCTTTAGAGATAAGAAACTTTTGATGAACCTGGTGAAGGATTTTGTGAAGAGCTAAGAGGAGAAGAACAACTTGGTAAAATGTGAGACATACTATGAAATGGAGTCCATCAAGAAACTTTTGAGGTATGTCTTACAAGCTATTATTGAGTACATCACTCTGGATCCTAGATTTGATCGAGTGAAAACTTACTATTTTTTCTTCTTAATCACTTTCACCATGATGTTAAAATTTCCTTTTTGTACTATTTATTTACATCTATTAACAAAGCTATTTCTAGTTTAAAGAAGAAACCCTCGGTGAATCCTTCTCTGCATGAAGGACTTTCATTGTTAATTCACAAGCATTTCAAGGCTTAGATAATTAGCAATAACCCTTCACATGATGCAGATGCTACTAAAGTCACAGGTAGCTCTAGTTTCTCTTCTGATTCTAATGATATCTAGAGTATTAGCTCTAAGGGGGGAGGAGAACACTTCCTTAGGTAAGAGAGAAAATGGAAAGGAGACAAAGCCTCCTTCTACTAGTATCCCTTGTAGGAAGAGTCCCAGAGGTCATGGAAAAAAAATTCCTGGTTAGGATGATAAGGACTACAATGAGGAAGGGGAGGACATGGTTGTTAGAGTAATTAGTTGTTTTCACTTATTAATTAAATCACTTTGATTTAATTAAATAAGTTGCCTATTACTCTAGTTTTCTTAAGCTATCTTCTAGGTGCATATTTTTAATATTTTATTAATTATAATGTGCAACCCTAGCTTTTTTAAGCTTTAGGTTACCCTTTTTTGGGTTTTGATCTTCTTTTATAAGGATTGATCTCTTTGTAATTCTTTGAATCCGTTGAATAATACTTTCTTCATCTGAATACAGTTTTCATGTTTTTCAGATCAAACCCTTGCTTCTTCTTGTCCTTTTGTTTTTCGTGATAGGTTTTGGACATGCAGGTATTCTTGGGCTTCGTGGATTTGATTGGCGTATTTTCTCAAATCATACATGGTATCAGAGCTAGATCTATTGTAGCTTGTTTGTTATTTGGAGAAAAAAGGATAACAAGGGTTTGGCAGATCAGATCTAGTGTTTTTTTAGGTTTTTTGAGAAAATAGGGGGTCCACCAATTTTTGGAGTAGTTTAAGGCCAAAAGAACATCACAAATGGATTCAGATGGCATCAAAACCCCCATTTCCATACAAAATTTGTCTGATTTGGACAACGTTGATCTGAGAGGCAAAAAAAAATTCTAGGCAGGGTCGTACGACCTCTACATGCAATTCAAGGTGCTAAAAATTGAAAAATTGCAAAAAAAAAATTTAAAAAGGCAATTTTAACTATGCAACAGTTAACAAACCACAACAAAGCCACTAGCAGTCACTGTTGACAGCCATCGCAAGCCACAGGCAACCTCTGCCACAACCCCGTCGCAGCTCAGTCCTCCCTCCGCCCAACCATCGCTCGACCACCGCTCTGCCAGCAGTGTGGGGGTGGTGCGGGATTTTTATTTTTTAAATTATTTTTTTATTAAAAAAAAAAATTCATGCATTTTAGAGGGCCTCTTGGTTTTTTCTTCGTAACTTGAGCATACAAATGTATTTTTTCGATCTGAAAAATGCATTAGAAAGTTAGTTCCAAGACAGAGATATTTGTGTATGCTTTTTTGAGTTTTGATGTAGTTTAGTTTCCTATTTTGGTAGTCAAAGCTGGATGTTCCATTTTGTACTTCGGGAGGCGTATCTTGAGCATCTGATCTTCGATTTTGGACTTCTTTATATCATTGGAAAGCTCTTTCTACACTATTTTTAGTGATGCTGGTTGTTGTTCCAAATTCTACTCCAGGAACTTTTTATTTAGCCTTATGCATTTTTGCATTTTGGTGGATATCCTGGTTGTTTCAGGTTTGGGGATCAATTTTGTTGCTTTAGATGCTTTTTTTTGGCTTGTACTTTTTGTTGTACCAGTCTTATGCTTTTTCTTATCATTATTGATTTCATTTGTAAGTATCTTTTTACAAACGAACTGAGATAAAGTGCACTTTTGCATTTCAGGATCCTTTTCATCATTGTGATTCATTGTACTCGTAATATTTTATAAAGTGCCATGGGGGGGGATAGTTGTTTGCCATTTTGAGCCCTCTTCCTCTATTGCCTCATGTAGTGTCGGTGACACGTGCCTTTATAGGTGTCTGTACCTCACTCTCGATGTGTCTTGTTCCTATGTTGTAGGAGATTTTTGGCCCACCTTTTCAGTTGCCTATCTCCTCACCCTGTCTACATTAAGGGGGGGTTATATTGTTGGTTCTAATGCTTCCTTGGTTTGATGGTTCATTAGTGTGAGCTATGTATTTAGTACCTAATCCTATATACTAGGTGATTGTAGTGGCTGGCTACCTGCACATTTTGGTGAGATTGATCATCCACTATATAGACACTCTCGGTTCATGCCTTCTTCTTCCATGGAGGTTCTACAGATCAACATTTTGACAAATTTTTGTGACTTCTTCTATTTCAGTGGTTCTCTTCATGATATTTCTTTGTTCTTATCTTTTGGAACATTCTTTGCTATCTCTTTTTGGAGTATGGTTTTTCCCATGTGGTTTTCTCTATTTCTCCATTTCATAGAGATTTTTTTGTGATTGGGTACCTAATCAAGCCTTGTTGACGGGACCCATTTTCTTGCTTTCATAGCTATGCTAGGTTAGCTTACCTCCTGAGTTTCACTTAAGGGGGGGTGTTAGAGTAATTAGTTGTTTTAACTTATTAATTAAATCACTTTGATTTAATTAAATAAGTTGCCTATTACTCTGATTTTCTTAAGCTATCTCGTAGGTGCATCTAATTAATATTTTATTAATTATAATGTGCAACCCTAGCTCTTTTAGGCTTTAAGTTACCCTTTTTTGGATTTTGATATCCTTTTATAAGGATTGATCTCTTTGTAATTCCTTGAATCCGTTGAATAATAATTTCTTCATTTGAATATAGTTTTCATGTTTTTTAGATCAAACCCTTGCTTCTTCTAGTCTTTTTCTTCCCCATGACAGGTTTTGTACATGCAAGTATTCTTGGGCTTCATGGATTTGATTGGTATATTTGCTCAAATCCTACAATGGTTTCTAAAGAACAGGGAAAGGAGGAAAAGGTTATTAAATTGGAAGATATTGCAAGGAAGAAATGGAAGAGAGAAAAAGGTACAGATGAAGAGAGGGTTTCAAGCCAAGAGCTAGATATTTCGATTATTCCTCTTTCCCTAGTTCATCCCCAGTTTCAACCCAGGAGCAATAAAAGGAGGATATTGGGGGAGAGGGTGGTGAATTGGTTGTGAAGGACAGGAGAAAAGCATGGAAGAAATTCAAAGTTAGAACTATGACTATGGGTATTGTAAGAGAGGTTATGAACCCCCAAATTCTGGTTAATAATTAGGAATAGCCCAAGTTTGAAGACCTCATCAACCTTGCAATTGTGGTAATAACTAATAATGCAAGGGAGATGGGAATGAATCTATTGAATAATGCTTGTAATAGCATGATTGATAACTTCATATCAATCAAGTGGCTTTATCACAAGTTGGAGGAGTTTAAGGAGAAGATCAGACATATGGAAAGAAATAAGAAAGAGCTAGGCTAGGGTAATTAGAAGGACCAGGAGGAAAGATTCAGCTTGGCTAAGCAAAGAATTCAAAACCTAGAAAACTATAACCATAACCTGGCAAATCAAATGGTTTCCATATGCAACTTGATTAATGAAAACATTTTGTCCCTAACTGGTGTATTAAAATCCAGAGGTATGCTGGAAGTGGATGATGAAAAGGACATAGGAAGAGCCAGAATTGATGAGGATGTGGCTATTGATATTACATTCACCAGAATGGATCAAGTTGTGCAAAAGACCCATGATTAGATGGCAGAGGAGACCCATGAAGCCTATGAAGCTACTTAGACTATGTAGGAGCTCGAGAGGAAGACAAAAGAGTAATTTTCCTATTCTATCTTTTGTTGTTAGTTGTTTACTATTTTTTGTTGGTTTTTTCTTGTTCTGGCTTTCTATTTGGATGTTCTACTGGCCTTTTTGTCGGCCTTTGTTTTAGGCTGGACTTTATGCTTATTATCAGCCGAGAGACCTATCTTTTTTAGGTTGGGCTTCGATTGCTTATTATCAGCCATAGTTATGTAATTAATTTTGGGTTTTAGGATCCCTGTAAAACCTATTTATCTAATCAAAAAAATCCTCAAAAATGATAATTTATACACTTGATAAAAAAAAATCTATGATAAAAGGATTTTATAGAACAATATAAGAAAATAACTCAAATCATTTGAATGGTCATGAACACTTATGTAGTTGTCTCAATTGTTAATTATTTCATGGAGGTCATTTGTTTCACATAGTAAATGCATTTGAAATTAATATATTTGTCAAAATTATGGTTTAGTGATGTTGGATACAATTGTCTAATTGTGTGTTGTCTTTGACATTACACAAATGTCATATCAATTGTCAGTTAGTGTCTACTAAACTCACTCAGGCATTGAAGGGATTTTGGAAAGAATCAGTGTTAACCGAGTTCTCATGGTTGGCGAAAAAAATTGGACAGAGTCAGTGTTCATTGAGTTCAGTCGGTTGCCATAGGATATTTGCAAGTTCATAGTGTTAACCAAGCTTCTGTTGGTTAACACAGGAAATCATCTCAGAACTAGTATTTAATGGGCAGGTTCGACCAATGAAGGATTTTGTTGTTTTGACATAAGAAGCTTAATTATTTTAAGTATTGTCTCTAGTTGACTATGGTGATGATTATTAGTTATTGTAATTTATAATTGTGCTGACTTGACAATCTAGATGATATAAATGAAAGGTCAAGTTGAGATTTTTAGTGTATGCAAAATGAGTTAATCTAATTAAGAAGGAAAGAGTTTTAGTGAGTTGGAAGGATAAGAAAGTATCCTTGTGGAGCAGAAAATCATTATTTGATCAAGAAGGATCAAGTATGAAGCAAAATAGAGATCTATAATCAGCAATTCAGTTGCATCACAATCAAGTCATTTCATCATTACTTTCTTACCATTGTAGTAGTGATCCAAAATCTCTTAAGAGAGTTTAACAGGCAGTTGTAAATCCTCTAACAAGGTGATAGTTCCATTTAATTATTTTAAGACCTCTTACAAGGCCACTCCTTACAGGGTGATCAAATCCTCTAACAAGGTCACACCTAATAGTGTGTTTTGTAACCTTTAACCGGGTTGGCTCCTAATAGAGCTCACTTTAGAAGAGTGAAAACAATAACTAGTTACATTTGTGGTTTTTCCCATATTGGGTTTCCACGTTAAATTTTGGTGTCTCATGTGTTCATGTTATTTCTCTTATGTTTGCAAATTAATTATGATTAATGTTTTAAGATAAGTTAAAAGTAAATCACACTTTGCATTTACCGAGTTACAACATTTTTTTTGTGTTTATTGAATAACAACAAAAATAAGTTTTATTTGACATCTAAGGGATCTAAGAAATATTTTAGTAGTAACTAATTCACCCCTCCCCTCTCAATTACTCCTTATATATTTCCAACAATTGGTATCAGAGCTTTTGGTGCTTGTAGGAATGTTTCAAGGACCTAAGCTAAAGATTAGGATGTCTTACAAGAGAGAAATTCCAAAGCTTAACAAAGATAACTTTTTAGCATGGCAGGGACTCATGAGACTTTACTTGGCTTCCATTAGTGATTCAGGCTTGAAATATCTTGATGAATAATACACAACACCCACTGGTACATTATCTATTGGAGATATTGCTAAGAAAAGAACCATAACACCATGACGATTGATATTGCATTTGCTCTTAGCTATGATGAATTTGATGATATCAAGGATTGTAAAACTATGTTTGGTATGTGGAACAAGCTAAAGGATATCTATGGTGGTGATGACAATGTGAGGAGAGCCAAAGAAAAAAGTCTTAGAGGACAGTTTGATCAAATGAGAATGAGAGAAGATGAAAATGTTGCCAAGTATGTGAAACGAATCAAAGCCAGTGTGCAATCAGAGTGTCTGGAGGAGAAATCAAAGATGAAACTATTGTAAGTAAATTTCTCAAAACATTACTTCCTATCTATGCAATTAGAGTATCTGTTATTCAAGAAAGGAGGTGTGAGACAAATCATAAGATAACTTTGGATACCTTAGTAGGAAGATTGATAGCTTTTGAGCTAGACAACTATGACAATTATGTTCCAACTTCTAGGAATATTGAATCTGCATTTGAGGCCAAACTTTCAGTTAAGGAGAAAGGCAAGAAAATAAAAGACATTCAGTTAGAAAGTGAAGAAGAATCAGAAGAAAGTTCTAATAGTGATCTTGAAGTTGTTGAAGCTTTACTTGCAATGAAATATTCTAGAGGTAGAGGAAGATACAAAGGTAAAATTCTCCTAATTTGTTTTTCATGTGAAGAAATTGGTCATATTGCTGCTAGGTGCCCAAACAAAGAAAGCAAGGATGAGAAGAAAAGTCACAAGTGCAATGGCAAGAAGGATTTCAAAAATCACAAATCATTCAAGGACAAAGGTAAAAAGACTTGTTTTATGGCTAAAGATTATGACAACAGTGAAGATGAAATAGTGTACATTGTTGTGAAAGACAAATTTAATGAAGAAAAAGATAAGATGGCACTTATCTCTCATGTTAGTAAGAATGACACATGGATCATAGACAGTGGATGTTCACATCATATGACTAGAGACAAAACAAAGTTTGAACACTTTGAAGACTATGATGGTGGTAGTGTAAGGTTTGGAAACAATGAACCTTGTTGCATAAAAGGGAAAGGCCAAATCTCATTAACCAAAGAACTTGTATGTAACAATGTTTATTGGGTTGAAGGACCAAAACATAATCTGCTAAGTGTGGCATAGCTAATCAACATTGGATTCAAGGTGGAATTCATGCATGGCGAGGCAAGACTGCTGGATGATAAAGGTAATATGATTAGATCAGGAAAACAAACAAGAGGTAACCCATTTTATCTTGATCTTGGTGATTGTTCATGTTTTATTGCTCAATTAGAAGAAAGTTGGTTATGGCACAGAAGATTATGTCATGTAAACTTTGATAATATGATCAAGATAAGAAAATTCAGAAAAGTGAGAGGTATTCCTAGTTTGAAGAAACTAGATGTTGGTTTACGCAAGAATTGTCAGATTGGCAAAATGGGAAAGATTAGTTTTAAAAGTAAAAACTATTAGTCTGAAGATGTCTTGGAGATTGTGCATATTGACCTGTGTGGACCCATTGGAATAGAAAGCTATAGTGGAGAAAAAAAATTATTCTTTTTGTTGATGACTATTCAAGAATTATGATTGTTATGTATTTTAGAGAAAAGTCAAAAGCATTTGAGAAATTCAAATGGTATCTAGCAAGAATAGAAAAGGAAACAGGAAAAATATTGAAATGCTTAAGATCAAACAGAGGTGGTGAATTCATCTCCAATAAATTCAATAACTTTTGCATTGAAAGAGAAATTAAAAGATAGGTATCAACCCCTGGTAGTCCTGAGTAGAATGGAATAGTTGAAAGAAGAAATAGATCTATCATGGATTGTGCAAGGACTCTAATGATTGAAAAGAATTTTGCTATCAAATATTGGAAGGAAGCCATCAACACTACAGTTCATACTTTGAACCAAGTATAGTTGAAGAATGACTCATATAAAATTCCCTATGAATTATGGTATGGCTATAAACCCAATGTAAGTTACTTGAAAGTATTTGGAAGTAAATATTATATCTTAAAAGAGTCTAGAAAAGGCAAGTTTGATGTGAAAGGTGATAAAGGTATATTCTTAGGATATTCTTGCATAAATAAGGTATATAGATGTTTGAATTTGTCTACTTATAAAATCATAGAAAGTGGACATGTGAGAATTGACGAGTTTGTAGAAAGGACTGAAGAAGAAAGCAAAAAGGAACCAAAAGATTATAGGAGGTTTATTTACATTGAATGTGATAGATTTCCAAACACATCTATCAATAAGGAGATTTCTAGTCTCGAGTTTTCCTCAGTTACCAAGTTGCAAGAAGTTCAAACTAGGTCACAAGGACCCGAGCCACACTTTGAGGCTACCTAGCCAATCCAAAGCCAGAAGTTGAAATTCAAAATGAAGATAGTACAATTCATTCAAAAGGAAAAGAACCTATATTCGCCAAGTATGTCAAAAGGCATCATGCACCTAATCAGATTATTGGAGATAAATCAAAAGGTACTATGACAACAAGTAAGCTAAAAGCTACATGTTTACTTGCTAATTCTGAACCTAGAAATGTTAAAGATGCATTGGAAAATGAAAGTTGGATTGGGGCTATGAATGAAGAAATAGAAAAAATAAAGAAGAAAAAAACTTGGACCCTTGTTCCCAGGCCTAAAGATAAAAATGTGTTTGGAACAAAATGGGTATTCAGGAATAAGCTAAATGAAGATGGACAAGTATCAAGAAAGAAAGAAAGATTGGTGTGTAAAGGATATTCTCAAGAAGAAGGAATTGATTATGGTGAGACTTTTTCTCTTGTTGTAAGATTAGAAGGTGTTAGGACTCTACTTGTGTATGCTTCTCATAGAGGATTCAAAGTATATCAGATGGATGTTAAATCTACATTTCTCAATGGCATTCTTGATGAAGAAGTCTACATTGAGCAACCAAAAGATTTTTCTTGATCCAGACAAAAAGGACATGGTCTAAAAATTACACAAAACACTGTATGGTCTAAAACAAGCTCCTAGAGCATGGTATGAGAGGTTGCAAAACTACCTTCTACATATTGGTTTTTAGAGAACTAATGATAACAATAGTTTGTACATCAAGAAGGACCAGTTAACAAGATTGTATTGGTAGAGATATTTGTGGATGACACTCTATTTATAGGGAATGATGATCTATGCAAAGAATTTTTAGAACAAATGAACAAAGAGTTTGAAATGTCCATGTTTGGTGAGATAAAATTCTTTGTTGGACTTCACATATAGCAAAGCAAGAATGGTATCTACATTACTCAATCTAATTCTATCAAAGAGATACTCAAGAAATTTGGAATGGAAGATTCTAAACTAGTTGGAACCCTCATGTGTACTAGACTAAAGCTTACCAAAGATGATGACTCAAAAGAGGTAGATTAGACCTTATATAGATCAATGATTGGAACATTACAATATGTAGTTCATACAAGGCTTGATATTGCTTTAGTAGTTGGGATAGTGGCAAGATTCTCAGCTAAACCTAGAGAAAATGATATGATGGAAATCAAAAGAATTTTGAGATATCTGAAAGATACTGAAGACTATGGATTATGGTACAAACTTGGAGGAAACTTATACCTAAAGGTATTCAATGATATTGATTGGGTAGGAAATATTGATGACAAGAAAAGTACAAGTGGTGGAGCATTCTTTCTTGGTAAAAGGTTGGTATCTTGGACAAGCAAAAAGAAAAATTGCACATCCCAATCTACAATAGAAGCAGAATATGTTATAGCAACAATGAATTATTCTAATATTATTTGGTTTAAACAATTGTTGGAAGGCATGAAGGTTGAGATCAAAGAACCAATTGTCATGTATTGTGATAACATTAGCGCAATTTACATATCAAAGAATCTAGTGATGTATTCTAAAACTAAGCACATTGCCATAAAATATCATTTTGTCAGAGAATTGGTGTAGGATAAAGAAATCAGATTGGAATATGTTCACACAAAAGAACAGTTTGCAAACTTATTCACCGATCCATTACCTAAGGATGTATTCTTGTATCTAAGAGGTAAGTTAGGGGTCATTCCCCTATCTAAAGCTCACTAAATAAAGTTTTAGTGATGCATCAATAGGAATCAAGTTGAAGATCAATTAGTTGATGCAGCATAGTCAAAGGGAATATTGCATCTAAATCAGTACTCAAGGTACATTGATACTAATTTGGTATGTGTTGTCTTTGGCATATGTTGTCAAAGAGGGAGAATATTATTGTCATATCTTTCTAAAATTTGTTTATATCTTTCTAAGAGAGAAGTATACTATCATAGAAGTTATGTAATTCCTTCACAAAGGGAGATTACTGCATGAAGAAGAAGTTTTTGGTAAAAATTTAAGAGGGAGAAACTTTCTTTCAGAGGAAGTCTTGTTTTCAAAATTTTATTATGCTATGACATGTTGTGTTGCCATCAATGCCAAAGAGGGAGATTGTTGGATAAAATTGTCTAATTGTGTGTTGTCTTTGATGTTACACAAATTTCATATCAATTGTTAGTCAATGTCTACTGAGCTCACTTAGGCATCGATGGAATTCTGACAAGAATCAGTGTTAATCGAGTTCTCATGGTTAGCGAAGGAAATTGGACAGAGTCAGTGTTCGCCGAGTTCAATCGGTTGCCAAAGGATATTTGCAAGTTCACAATGTTAACCAAGCTTCTGTTGGTTAACACAAGAAATTGTCTTGGAACCAGTATTTATTGGGCAGGGTTAGCCAATGAAGGATTTTGTTGTTTTGACATAAGAAGCTTAATTATTTTAAGTATTGTCTCTAGGTGACTATGGTAATGATTATTGGTTATTGTAATTTGTAATTGTGTTGACTTGACAATCTAGATGATATAAATAAAAGGTCAAGCTGAGATTTTTAGTGTATGCAAAATGAGTTAATTGAATTAAGAAGGAAAGAGTTTTAGTGAGTTGGAAGGATAAGTAGGTATCCTTGTGGAGTAGAAAAGTATTATTTGGTCAAGAAGGATCAAGTATGAAGTAGAATAGAGATCTATAATTAGCAATTCAGTTGCATCACAATCAGGTCATTTCATTGTTACTTTCTTACCATTGTAGCAATCATCCAAAATATCTTAACAGAGTTGGTTTAATAGCTAGTTGTAATTCCTCTAACAAGGTCACACCTAACAGTGTGTTTTGTAACCTTTAACCATGTTGGCTCCTAACAGAGCTCACTTTAGAAGAGTTAAAATAGTAACTAGTTACATTGGTGGTTTTTTCCATATTGGGTTTCCACATTAAATTTTGGTGTCTCATGTGTTCATGTTATTTCTCTTATGTTTGCAAATTAATCACTATTAATGTTTTAAGATGAGTTAAAAGTAAATCACACTCTGCATTTACTGAGTTACAACATTTTCTATGTGTTTATCGAATAATAGCAGCAATTAGTTTTATTTGACATCTAAGGGATCTAGGAAATATTTTAGCCGTAACTGATTCACCCCTCCCCTCTTAGTTACTCCTTCTATATTTCCAACAAATGAGAACATATATTGCAAGTCAGAGCATATTCAAGTAACAACTGTTAGACTCCATACTACATTGATGGTGCTATGTAAATAAACACAACAATGAAAGACATGGGCCACACAAAAAAAATGCATACATGTGTCTCCTCATATGAACCAAATCAGCTCATTTTGGAAATATTAATAGAAAATAAGACAAGGCACATTACCAAGAGAGACAACATGCAGTCTCATCAATAGACCCAATTAGATCTAGCACCAATCATTCCTAGAAAAAAGTCACACCACCTATGCAACCAAACACAACACATTGTGTCTTATTGAACATATTGAAACACATAAGTAATGGGTGTTTCCACTCATAATCAAACATAAGGCCAGATTGAGTTTATTAAATCAATAGGAAATAACAAAAAACCAACCAAACTAGTCAAGTCATCCATTTATGGCTAATTTAAAATTGCATAACATATATCTTCAAACATAATCCAAAAATTATGAGATTTATTAATTTATGATATTGACATCAAGACTCGACTATTTAATTTTTTATTCAAACTCATTAAAACATATTAATTAATCCAAATAAAAAAAACCAATCATTTATTCAATAATGCAAACAATTCGTATGCAAATAGCCATGTGATCATTTCAAATGCATTGCATTGCATTGCCTTTGATAAATTTTTGGAAGAGGAGTAGTAGACTAGGGGAAGTATTCCTCTTTTTTCATAATTTTCCTTTGACATGTTTTTGTTCATAATTTGACCCACTACAACCTTTTATCATCCATACTAAACACATTTTCTCACACCCTTCAGTGCCAATTGGGCCTAATTCCTTATAGATCTAACTAGTGATTAAATTAACCATAACTTATAGGATTCTAATCATATGACCAAACCAATCACCATGTAGGTTACCCTTTTGGGAGTTTCACAAAATACATAAAAACCAAATTTAGGTCAAGTAACTTGATGGGTCAACATTGACTATTTGTAGTAACCTAATAGTTTTATTAGGCCTCTCTTAAAATTTGACAAATACCTAATTGGATCAACCCAAAACAACCAACACTAATCTCATCTTTGTGATACTCTACAGATTAAGTATCCACCATTTCAATATGCCAAAACTCTACAAACTTGTATACCACTTAATTTGTACTCCTCTCCTAATCAACATAGCCTATCATATAGAGATGTTAGGCCTAGGGCTTGGTGCCAAAATTTTCCATCACAAGTGGTTGTCCTAAAACCACCATAATCTTAAAGTAAACTCTTGGGCCTACCACCCCCTTAGATTTATAAATAAAATTGGTGAGAAGATAGGCCAAATTTTGCATAAAGTTCAAACCCTAGGTTATGAAGGGTTTTATAATAGTATACACTAATTTTATTCGAACTTTCTTTAGGATCAATGAAAATTCACCAAAATATTTGTAAAGGAGAGTTTATTCATTAACCTATCCAAACATGTGTGTTGATTTGGTCTCCCAATCTGTACACATGCATCCACAACAAGAAAAGTTACATAAAATATTAAAATTCAAACTATATACTTGTATTATCACCAAAATTGCATCATCATTGTATGCCTCAAAGCCTCAAACCCTATGAGGTATTTAAAGGTATATTACAATTTTTGGAACCAATTTGAGAACTACTTTTTCAAATTGATTAGCCATTCACAAAAGTTGCAATACAACTTTTTGACAATTGTTCCTTTACTTATCTACTACTACTAAAATTACATTTCATATCTGCCAAACATGTCCATTAAGTTCAAATTTATCATTTTCCTACACTTCTAAAGGATTTGACCTATTTTGATGAAATTGGGCTTTACATGACTACTTGGGATCTTGAGGCATTTAGCCTTACATTTTATTTTGAAAACATTACAAGATGACTTCAAAGGGTCCATATGACCTTATTAAAACATGACCAACTAAAAAAATGTGTACGAGTCTACATGAGGTGCCCCTACACAAGATTTTAGATATACTATCTATATGGGTTTTTATGTATTATTTATTTATTTATTTATTTATTTTGGGTGTGACTTATGTTGTCAATGTGGTTTTAAGCTACTCCGTCATTTCTTTATTTTGGTTTTATAAGTATCATCTTTTTATACACCTAAATTTTTTTAGTCATATCATTAAGGAGGTGTCAAGTGATGTTTTTAATGGGGAAAAACTTGCACATTTTAAGTAAATTATTAATGTGGTTTCAAATGATTTTTCTAATAAGGTTTCCTAAATGTTTTAAGTCATGTTGTTAATGGGGTGTTAGATAACTGGGGGAGGGGGAAATCAATTATAACCAATTATCCTACAGGCCTTAACCAAAATTGTCACCAACTTAAACACTTTGAACTTTTAGATCATAACTCAGTAATTAGATCTAACATTAAACTATAAATTGATATATACTTTGCATTAAAATTTCAACTTAATATACCAAATTGTATCAGGGTAATCTTTCAACTTAATAGTAAACATAAAATAAACTTGCAACTTAATAAGTGTTTGCACAAGTCAACAGAAGTATTTAATGTGGAAATATTGTAAAGGGAAAAACCACCTAGGAACCAACAACCCAAAAATTTCACCCTTTTGGAGTGAACTCTGTTAGGAGCCAAACTTGTTAAAGGTTACATACACATTGTTAATGTTACCTTGTTAGAGAATGTACACCAAAGATCATCTAGACCTTGTTCATTCCTTGAAAATTTTAAAAAATGGACCACTATAAAGGACTTACAAAATATTCAAAATAATGTACCATATAGGGTTTCAAAAGACTATTAGGTCCACTCGGTTTAGAAATTTTCTGCTACAATGGTTAGAGAGTAATAGTGAAATGATCTATTAGGTTTTAGCACTACCTTACTTGTTTAGATCTCTGTGTTGCTCAATCTCTTTCCTCTTTCAACTTCTGATCCCTTTTGGAAAATTCACACACTCCACACATCAACTTAGAACTTCTCTTACTTGATCTTTACAATGCAATTTTTCTCGGTTATCCTCCTAACTATCATTTCTTCTTCAAAAACATCAGTTATATTAGCATAATCAACAAAAATATAATTGATGATATAATCATAATAATCAACAATAAACATTATGTACATCCTTTAAATAGAATTTATTTTTTCCATTCCTCTAGAATCTTCCATGTTTTTTCACTTAATTACAATCATCAACTCTTCATCAAGTCCATGTTCATTGAGTATAGATGCTTGGGAAATATACTTCCACCTTGAACTTTGTGTCCATTTTCAATTGTTAAATCTCCTTCATCAGATTTTTTTTTGAATTTATCTAGTCATTTATCTCATAACAAACTTCATCCTTATCTTTGAAATTTCTCAAAAAAACTTTATTTTCATCAAATATTAGCCTCAAATTAAATCTTTTCTAAATTGATAGGGAGGTTGGATGAGTCACTCACTAACTCACGCTTATAGTCTTCTTGCAAGAAATATAGGGTGAATCTTCCTCACCACTTTCCACCTATAGGACCTTAATGTGCCTTAGGGTCCCCTAGTTTCACTAGCTAACCCAACTATCTAGAAAGAACACTCTATCAAGCTAAAACTTGATGCATTCACACTTCCTTCACACTAGCCCTTAAAGAAAATAATAGGGCTCACAACCCCCAAATCTTGAACTAGGCCTTGCAGGGGTATGAAGGTATTGGAAGAAAAAATTCACCTCAACCAATTAGGTATGTATGACATCCCACCAAGTTCATCTTTCCATCCAATCTCTTGTTTTCTTCTCAAATAGGCCTAATAGGCTAGTAGCTCCAATTAGGTCTCCTATAGCAAGAAAATAAAGTTTTTCTCCTATGCCTTCCAAAGTAATTGTTGGTCATTTTCGCCCCCCATTCAGCCCATCATTGATAACTAACCTTAGAGATCTTAAATGGGCTAGATTCTTTGATGTGTGTTAACATGCTTTTTGGTAAGGTTAACATCTCATGTTAACTTGGTCTCTTGGTCTCTTCATGAGTCGAGTTGGCCTAGTTCCTTCATGTGTTAAGCTAGTTCAGTTCCTTCATTGATCAATTTGGCCCATTTTTCCTCCGTGTGCTGAGTTGTTGGTTAATGTGCATTTTATTTGGGGTTGACATTTTGCGTTAACCAATTTTTCCATTTCAGAGAATGACTTTACTGCTCTTTCTAAAATAGTGAAATCATTGTTGCCTCTTCAACCGAACATTCAAGAAATGTGTCAACCAAAAGTTTCATGCCATGTGATGGATCCTTCTTGTGCTAGGTTACTTTTAATTGGATGGTGGTCATTGCAAATATATGATGGATGTTGGATCTGGAAGCATCTTTCATATATTATGAGTGCATCTCAGTCGTCTGTGGTTATGAAGGAAGATCTTGGATCTACGATTGGGTTTTATTCATCTATTTGGGAGATTTTCTATAGCATCTAGGTCATCCATATTCAAATGAAGATCTACATCGACGGTTCACACCTTTTGGGGGCAAATAAAATTTATTCCACACAATTCAACTTTGTATATTTGTGATGGGTTAACTTGTGTGTTATCCCACCCCGTGTTTTTTGATAGTAGTGTGGATTTATTTGTTGTGGCCATGATAGGGTACAAGGACTATTCTTCAATGTTGAATGACATTATTTGGCCTTGTTTGCATGCCATCAATGTATCTCCATGCCTCATTAATGATTGTAATGATCAAATCTCATGGGATTTGATTTTTCACAGCTGGGTGCATTTGTTTTGCCCTTCCTGTCTCTTCATCACAATAGATTGTATTTTATGATCATATGTAGTTCTGATATTCTTTTATCACTGCTCTCTACAACTTGACTCCACCTTGGGTTAGGGTTTGAACTTCAAGTTAACATCTGAGTTATGCCTAATCAATAAAGGCAAGTTGTAAATACCTTTTTTGGGTTCTTCTTTGTTTTCATTTTTTCAAAAACATTATGCTATGTAATTTCTTCTCTTCCAGTAATGAAATAGTTTACCTTCTATACCTCTTCTTGCCATTCATCCATCATGCATGTATCTTGGCTTTTAGTGGATGTTTCTTTCTAGTTTTTCAAGGTTTGTATGTTGTGTCCAAACTATTGATGGTTATTGTATCTATAAAAATGTCTTTCCTTTCAGCACTTGATCAGTTCCAAACTTGCATGTGAGTTCTCTAAAATAGAATAGAGCCAGGATCTGTGTATCTGGACTTTTCATTGATGTGTTGTGCATACATGAATAGAGTCGTAACTATATTTCTATCTTGGTGCATCTCCCCCCTTTCTCTTTCTACATTTTAATTTATGTTCCCTTCTCCCTTTTCCTCTCAAGTGATAGTTTAGGTGCACCTTGATAGTAAGGAAGTCAACCTTCTCTATAGATTCAGCCTCAAAATACAACTCCCACGCTTGGAGGTTATTTTCATGTTACACAAGGTCACTTGAGGGTCAAACCTCAAGCAAGGGTGCATAATTTTGTTTCAATAGTAACCCTACCATATTTCTTAGGTTTCTTGGTCCATTTGGCATCCCCTTCGATATTTTTAGGGTCTTGGGGTTGTTGGAATTATTTTAGAATAATTGAGAGGGGGAGGGGGGGGGGTGAATTAGTTATTCAAGATCCAAATGTACAAATAAAACTTTTCACAATTCAGTGAACCTATATAACATTCTTAACCATGCATGCATTCATTGTGTGTTAACCAAAACTGATATGTTACTGTAACATTAACATGTAGAAGTATAAAGCATAAAACATAACACATCGATCAATACACTTGACACAATGATTTAACATGGAAACCAAACTTGGGAAAAACCACTAGTAACATGCTACTCCTTTTTCACTCTTCTAAAGTGATGCCCTATTAAAGGTCAACCCTATTAAAGATTACAACACACTATTAAATGTGACCCAGTTAAGAGATTTCATTCACCCTATTAAAAGTGAGCCTTGTTAGAGGACTTCAGGCCATTGACTTGGAATGCCACCCTAGTAAAGGATTTTCCAATAACTGTTAAGTCAACCTTTCTCCAAAGGATTTACCCTAATCTGATACAATTGTTAGAAAGTAACAGTAGAGCTTTGATCTGATACAACTTACAACCTTACTTACAAATTACTAATCATTATTCAATCCTCAACTCTGCTTGGCTTCCAATCTTTGCAACTCTGAGAACTTGTTCACCCTTCAAGCATTCATCCTCTTTAAGCCTTCTAGCTTAGTTTGCCATTGCAGACTTCTTCTCTTGGGTCACTTGATGAAGCAAACCCTCTTCTTTCTCCTTGTTAAATTTTCACATCAAAAACTCTCCAACCTTTTTGCTTCATGACTAGACATCTCTACATATAGGAAATTAGAAGTCTTTTCCTGCTCATTATCCATCTCAAAAATTAGGGTTTTCGATGGATTAGGTAGGATAAAATGTATCTACCCCATGTCTTATCTTCTCTAGAAAATTCTCCTAGAATCCATTTGAATTCACCTCCAAAATGATTTACATAAGATTCTATGCCTCCAACTCATCAATCTTATCTTCCTCCTGATGCACAAGTTCCAAGAAAATAAACTTTTTGGCTTTTATTTGGCGAATCTTTGATCTTTTTCATAATGTAGCAGCTTGGCATTATCAATTTATTGATACTTGACACATATTGTGTTACTTGGCATCTACTGTAGAATCACTCAGCATCAACTAGATTTTACTGGTGCTCAACATCAACTAAAAATTACTCAACTTTGTAAGAATTTTTCTAAGGGCAAAATTCACCCAAGAACTAAGAACTCAAACACAAGCACATAGTAGACCAAAAATGGATATGATCAATTAATCAGAGTATGTCCAAATACATTGCTCTATTTAGAATGTGATGTTCAAACACACTAGGAGTGCCTGTATATAAAGGCCTCTCAGGAAGCACCTAGAATGTCTCTAGAAACAACTAGAAGATAAGACAACTAAGCACCTTATCCAACATTCTAGATGAATGGATAAGAATGAAAAAGTGTCATATGTGTGTAGAAGATTCTTGTGTTGTAGACAACATGTGCTTAAAATAGGTGCGGACCCCTATGATTTCATCATGACAACTCACAAGAGTGCACATACTCCTAAGCGTCTCAAAAATAAAATAATGCAAAATAATTAAATAATGCATAAACCTAAGTAAACTTAAGTAAGTGTAATAAGTGAATACTTATTTACACTAACACCCCCCTTAAGTGTAACTTAGGTGAATGCCCTTAAGCTTACAAACTAGGATGAAGATGCAAAATGGGTCCCGGCTACTAGGCCATGTTAGGTACCCAAGTACATAATGAAGATGCAAATCTCCCATAAAGCGGGGAAAGAGGAAAAACTTCATGGGAAAAACCCTCCCCCAAAAAGAGAGATAAAAGGGATGCATGGATGGATGGAGTAATCAAGACCCCCCCATTACGACATACATCCATGTATATACAAGAAATAATGGAGAAGGACAAAACCTCCTATGAGGAAAAAGTCCCCCCCAAAAATGAGAAGAAGGAGATGAGGTAGTCCCCCCCCCCCCTTAAAAGTAGTGTGTCGATCAGTGAAGAATGCTCCTATGTAGAAGCCGATCCATGACCTCTATATGATGTTCCTCCCATTTGGAAGAAATAAGAGCAAGGGTACCTATGAGATACATCCCCTGGATGGAGAAGGAATCTCAATGATGAGTGGCATCTCTAAAACTTGTTCAAAAGTCCTTGTGTCGATACTGATGATGGCTTCCTCCAAAACTACTGAAGAGAAGAGTAGATCAAACAAGGAAGGAGGTAGAACCTATCTTAGGAAACTAACAATCTTCTCAACTGATGAAGAGACCTCCTGCAGATGTTGTAAAGAAGATTCCACAATCACGCCAATCTGGAAGGATTGATCATGTAGAGCATGGAGTTGAGGGTTAGAGTGGGCCCTCGCAACAACTGTAGAAGACTCCTCAACAAAGAGAAGTGAGAGATCATCATAAAAGTCTCCCATATCTACTATGTGTGACTCCAAGAATAAAGCTGAAATGTCTGGCAAGAAATCATCACCTGGAAGACCATGTGTACCCTCTAGTGCTGAAGTACATGAATCTCTCACTGCGGCAAAGGATTGAGTATCTGCCTCAAATAAAAGATGGATGTCATCAAGAATGTCTCCCACATCTTCAATGTGAGACTCCACAAACAATTGTGCAATGTTTGAAAGGGAGTCTTCATATGAAGGTAGAGTAAGAAGACATAAAGTATCCTGTTGCACTGATTTCGAAGCATCTGTGGCTGAAATAGGATCAATAGGAGCAACAGAAGCTGGAGGTGTGTGTAGACACCTAAATCTAATTACATCAATAAGTAATCATATTTAGTCATCTCCTAGGACATTATTGATTAAATATTTACTATTTAATTAATTAATCGTCATCCCCTAGTTAATTAATTAATTTAATTAACTATAGTCCAATTGATAAAATCAAATGATCACCCAAAATCAATTTATCAATTAAATCCCTATTCCTCTATTAAATTGGATAAATCATCAAATCTAGTCAATTTAATTCCACACCTCTATTTTATTAAATAAAATATTTAATAAAATATCTAAACTCCAAAAGCCTTCCTAAACCTTATCCTAACCCCTAATCCAACCCATTCACCCATACTAACCTTACTTAGCCTCCTAACTAACCCATACCATCAAAGCCAAATCACTCACCCTTAACCCCCCTTCTAAGCTAATCCTAATCCTCTTCTTATCATGTTCACAATCATAAACATGGGTTAAGACTTGCTAACCCAAGCCAAAGTCAACAAATATCTTCTCCCCTCACCCTCCAACATTTATGACTCTTACACCTCTCCCATCCTCACTCATGACTCTTACATACTCAACCACCTTCATCAAGCCTTTGACCAACCCTTATCCTATCCTCTCACACTCATCCTCCTTATGACAAGTGTCACCTCCCCATTGGTGCTAAACTAGCACAATCATTGTGCTCCCTTTTGAGTGCATCCTGACCCTCCCTCACCATCTCATCATCTTGACATCTTGGCCCTCCATTCCTCCAACCCTTGGCCTATAAATTTTATCTCCTCCCTTCACAAAAGGATCCATCCTCCATGCAAAGTTATAATGATATTTTGAGAGCACACACACTACCAAAATACCATTATAATGGCAAAATCACTCCATGACTCCATTATTGCAACCTTATCTCACTCAACCCATCCATCCATTTGAAGCTTGAGCTATACTTGTAAGAACACATACCTTAAATTGGGGACAAATCTATTGTATCATTGTGTTATACCATTTGGAGCTTACCATTCTTGGTTTGCCTCCATTTGTGGTGATAACAAATTAGTCCTATCTTAAGTGTTTACTCATTTTAGTATTGTTAATGCTTTCCTTAATAGCTAGTATTTATGTTACACTACTAAACTAGGTGATACATTTTGGCACGCCCGGTGGGACCCCACATTTGGGTCTATCTAATCATGTTTTTGGGTTTTTTTTAGTTAACTAACCAAATTAACCTTTTTTGCTTGTGTGTTTTGTGATAAGTTTGCTGATCTTGTTGCAAGTACGTAGGTCATCCTTTGGAAATTGCGCTCTCAGTGATCTAAGCATTTTTCATTTTTGAACACCTAAAAATCAGCTTGTTTTGCGATCTCGCAACCCCAAGAACGTGATCTCGCGACCACGAGAATGCGGCAATTAGTCGGCGGGAAAGCAAACCCACGACTGCAAGTTCACAGGTCATCCTCATCTAGTTGTTGCCACGTGTTACAGAGTAGTCCTGCATCCCCGCTGAACTTTTTTTTCATGGGAACACTATAATAGCCTGCGGGATTGCATATATTTTCTTGTGGGAATGCTACCTTCAGCCGATCAAAATTTTAATCTCATTTCTATCATTGACCTCTCAAACCCGCAGAAGAATTCCCTCGTAGGAACACTAATAAATCTTCCTACGGGATCACTGTTTTGCGAGATCACTCTGCTACCTTTTAACCCGCAGCCTCATTTTCTGCACTTTTTAAACCAATCCTATGTCACATTCTTGTGACTTTTTACTACGTTCCTGCACCTACGGGATCACTGCTTAAACTCGCGGGTTCGCTGTGCTAAGTGCTTTTGCTCAAAATTTTGATAGTTTTTCATTGCAAGTTTCATGCTAACGTGTTTTCTACAGGTTTTATCATCATATCTTTGAGCTCATAATCATAGGATATGGACTATTCTGAGTTGATTTACGAATATCAAAAATAACAAATTTTTTTATAAAAAAAATTCACCATAGTTAAGCTTTCATTTTGGAAGATTTTGGGTGACTAATCAAATTGCTTTTTTGTAGCATTGTAGGTTGGAGCATGTTACAAACCTAATCATGTTTTTTGTACATTTTTCTTAGAATGAACTTGCATGTTTAAACACATCTTTCATTGAGTGAATGTTGCTCAAATCACTCTCGAATGCCATGGACTAAAATCAAGCTTTTATTGGAATGCATGATTAAAACAACAAATACAATCTTTAATGCTAAGGATCAAATCATCACTACAATACCTCACACTTCAAATTTTGGCATAAAACACTTTAACTCAATCTTGAATGCCTAAAAATAAGTGAACATTGCATAATTTTGACACATTTCAATGATGCTCACATTTCTTATGTTGACGATCTCTCGATTTCCATTATGTTGATGACATTGTCAAGTTAGAATAAACATTGTATGTCATAATCACAAGTGTCTTCAATCATAGCTTACAAAATCTAAATCATCAATTGGAAAATAACGAGTGTCTTTTAAACCCAATATCACTTATGTGGTCTTGTTTTAAACTTTTTAGGAGGCCTACTTGGGGATTTCATCACCCCTTGGGATGACCTCAACTCCAGTATTCTGGCGGAGTATAAATATCGGGAGGTGAATTGAAAGACACCTCTCTTGGAAGCATAATCTTGTCACTCTTGGCTAAGCCCCAAAGAACTTTATACCTTTGGGAAGTGAAGGTGGAGATTTGGGTTACCGTCTCCTCCCGGCTAAGCGGCATTATTATTTTTTATCTACAAATTTGGGCCTCACGTACCTTGCGTATATCGAGGACACCCGTAGCTAATCTTGTATATCCTAGCAAACATCTTATAGGGCTATTGGTGTGTTTGACGTGCTTGCGTGTTCAACTTCCTCCCCATGTTTTAGAAAAAATTAAATCATTTTGCTAAAGATATCACTTGTCTATCCTTTGAAATGGTTGTTAGCAAGTCCATTCGCAACAACCCAACCATTGGTCAATCATTCAACCCAAATGAAGGGCATACTTAGCATAGTCACTGCCTCATCCAAGATTCATCCAAGCTTCCAAGCTTTCCTCTAGTATCATCATTCTTGAGGTCTTCCATAGAATCTACCTTTTTCTCTCCATGTCTTAACTATGCAACATCCCATCCCTACCCAATTCATCATCCAAATCCAAATCTAAGTTTACCAACTTATCCTAATCTACATTTTCGTATTCATCCTTCATCCCCAACACATCATGTCACAATTCTATTATGATGATTTTTTTCATCCCACCTTTTCTCCCACCTCATCCTTTTCCAATGATGATGATGATCTTGTCGACTATGACGAGTTTATTGAAAGCCTTAGAGATATTCCTCCAAACATCCCCCAAAATCCAAACATTCCTCCCTGCATATCCACTAGTACTCCCTACCCTACCTTTGACAAGGGAAATCCATTATTATCCCCATCCTTACCTCCTCCTTATATTGTGCCCACATATTCCTCTTATACATCAGTCATATCTCCATCTTCCTCTACCTTCATCTCCCAACCTCCACCATTCCAAAACAATTCTAGTAGCTACATCCCTAGTCTGAATCCACCATCCCAATATCTTCCAAACCCCTTTCCAAATCCTTCAACTAGTCCTAGCCATACAACATATCACCCAAATCCCCTTACTCCTCCCAATCCAACACACTCGTCTCCAAGGAATTTTACAAGGAAACCGAAATCAACTCCCTCTCCCACCCCCATCACTCCTCTTACATTGTCCTATCACTACCATCCCTATCGCATCCACCCCACTTATCAAACCCCTTCCATCTCCTACCTCCCATCCATCGAATTCCTCCAAATCCCATCCACATCTCCTCCTCCTAGCATCACCCAGATGCCATATAATGAACTAATGAGTCCCTCCCCCATCAACTCATCCCCATTGAAGAAACTCCTACCCATCCATCTACCTCACTTAAAAAGACCATCCATACTTCTCCTATCATAACATCCCCTCCCGCCCATTCCTGTCAAGATCTTGTCCAAAAGCATGTTGAAATATTCCCCGACACAATAGAAAATCCCACCATCCCATTTATTCCCCTACATGATCCACTTTTACCATCCCCTCCATATCTGAATCCCACCATCACACCTACTCCATCTCAAGATCCATTTCCATCAACCCATCCAACTCAAGATCATATCCTTCCATCCCCTCTACTCCATGATCATGCATCTCCCATAATACATGATGATAGATCCATCGAAGAAGAACTATCATATATGAAGCTTCGACTCCTTTAGCTAATAATGGACTCACATCTTGTGTTCCAAATAATGAACATCATATTAAAGAAAGAAATAAAAGTGTATCTCTAGATGTTGGTATCCCTTCTATCCCTGCATGGTCCCAAGTCCTTCTATCTTCACCCCAAAGTTCCCATCCATCTTGTTCTACATCTATTTTGGGCCCTTATCCTACTTCTTTTCAACCCTCCATTTTGGGCCCATATACCCCCTATCCAAATCCCCCACCCTTTCCATCCATTTTGGGTCCTTAAATACCTAATATGAATTCTTTATCTCCCCCATCTATTTTGGGACCTACACCTTCCCTGTTTCCATCTATTTTGGGCCCATATCCTTCATTCCCTCCATCCATTTTGGGCAATTATATCCATCCATATCCTATGTTCCAATCTATCCTTCCATCCCCTCAAATCCACCAACTAGATCATCAAAGGTACTCCTCCTTAAATCCCTTCCAACCTTTAAACCCAATCACTCCATCCATTATCCCTCCATCTCCTCCATGCTCTTGTTCCCATCCCATGGCTAATAGAAGCATATTGGATGCCAAAATACAAAAGCATAAATCCAAAAATCCACACAAATCCAAGTCTCAACATGTCCCTTCTAAAATACATGTTCAAGAAGAAAAATTATTTGATCCAAATCAAAGAAAAAGTCAAGAGGCCACAAAGGCCCAAGCTACAAAAATCAAAAATCATGTGGATACTCAAGATGCTCATAAAAAAATGCATCTCCAAGAAAACTCTCAATTGGCATCCATTCCTGCTACTCAAAAAGCTTCATCCATTCATCCTTTATCCAAATCTCCATATATACATCCTTCATCCCCCCAATCCACTATTAGTCCATATGCTTCTTATCCTAAAAATCCCATCCTCCATCTTCCAACTTTATCGTTAGTCCTTATACTTCTCTTCCTCCATTTTCTCTTCAACCTCACTCAATACCATCTTTCTCTCTATTTCATCACCTTTCAAGGTGTGTGTCAATGATGATCTTTCCATTTACCCACAAGCCTTATGTCTTCGCATCCATTATTTGTCAAACTCCCACCCACCATTTCACTTGTTCAATCCAATCCTTTTTCATCCATCCTACCAACATCTATGAGTAAAAATGCATAAAAAAAAAAAAATCGTCCAATGGTGAAAACTTGGCAATTAAGTCACCTTGGACAAGTACCATGGTGAAAACTTGGAAAACAAGCGTCATGCGTAATCCCTCCATCCAAATGCTTTGTACACTTGGGGGCACGTTCCATCACCCACAATACCCATCTCATCCCTCCATACCAACCACATCCTATCCATTTCACCCACCATCCTCCTTTGGATCTTGATAGAAATAAAGTCCACCACTAGATACGTGCTTTTGGTCATCACTTTGACATCCATTTTCCATCAAAGTTTGTATCCACCTATCCTTTATCTACCCATTCTTTCATCCATCCAATCCCTCCATTGGCCTCATCCACCCATCCTCCTTATCCTCTACCTCATTAACCTTTCACATCCTAGCCTCTATCTATCTCCCTCATCCTCTTGTTGACCAATATTCAATCCTATCACATCCCTCATAAAAAATCCTCTTGAATAGCATATTATAACTGGGGGCACTCTATTCCTTGGAGACCGTGTTGTGTCCATCTTTCCATCAATCCTTATCCTTTTGCACTCCTCTACCCAAATCCCTCTATCCACTATTCCCTTTTTCATCTATCCTTGCATCTCCCAGCATTACCTCCATTTTTCCATCACCTGGTACATCCCTTGTCATTGGTATCTAGGCCTCAACTATCCCTCATCCTAAGCTTCCATTCGCTATCCTCTCATCCTAAGCTTTTCATCCACTCTCTTATCATCCTGAGCCTTCTTACTCCCACTATCTTAAGCTTTTCACAAACCATCTTCTCCTTTTGAGCTTTTCATCCCCTCTATCTCCTTACCCCATGCTTTTCCTCTACCTCCCCATCTCAAGCTTTTCATCCACTATCTTCCACTATCTCTTCATCTTTATCTTTCTTGTCACTATCCTATCATGTTGCGCTTTTGTCTGGTAATCCCTTGTACATCCTTTGATCTATCAGTTGTATATTCCTTGCACATTAGTCCTTTTCTTAGTCCCATTGTATACCTTTCATCTCTTCGCGTCAGTTCTTGCTTGATCACAAATTGCAATTCTCTTGGTTAGGTGCTTTAGTGAATCCTTGTACGAGATCCCTCGTCATCAAAATGTTGTCCTAAAGAGTTCTACTTGCCTATCTCACCCTAGTCCTTGATATTATCGATAGATCCTTGCAGGACACATCCTTCCTCTCGTTTGATCTTGGTCCGTCAGTATCCAGTCCTATCGATCTCTTTGGCAAAAGGTTCACTTTTTTATTGATTTACATTTTCTTTCGATTTATTTTCTTTTCAAGATTTCAAGCATGATTCTTAAAGTATCTCTTTCAAGTGATTTGGGTTGTTCCCTCCTCAAGGTCACCATGATCTTTTATATCATGTTGTGCTACGAATGGGGCAATTCAAGTGCAAGGTCTTGATCAAGTCTTCCATCTTTTTTTTCTGCTTGTGGGTTCCCCAGTATCATTCCCACTTTGACTCTTCCAAGATTCATGTGTGATGCTGGGGCAATCCTTGCATGTTTGTTTTACATTAGTCCTACGTAATATTGGTACAAAGGCTTTGATGTTCTTCGTAACCTTGGCATATACCCAATATTCCTATATCAAAATAAATGCTCAATTACATGGTGGTGCTCCCCTTTGGCACACCCCCACACTCAAGCTTCACACTTCCATCCTATCAAAGCCTCCTATCCTATCCAAACATCCCATCCAATCAAAGAATCCTATTCTATCCAAGCATCCCATCCAATGAATCCTTCCATCATGATCCAACCAATCTCTCAATCCCATCACATCCAATCTTGCATCAATCATAATCATAGCTCTTGCATCAAATCATCGTTATAGCTCCTGCATCAATCATAATCATAGCTCTTGCATCAAATCATCATCATAGCTCCTGCATCAATCATAATCATAGCTCTTGCATTAAATCATAATTATAGCTCCTGCATCAATCATAATCATATCTCCTGCATCAATCATAATCATAGTTCTTGCATCAATCATAACCTTAGTCATCACCAATCCTCATCTTAGCATCATAATCTCCCCAACCTTACCATCTTCTAAATCACCTCTGTGGGTTTATTTTCAATCACCCTCCCTCCTCTCCCTTAAACCATGTTCTTAACCATTGCTTATCCTTGTGCACAAGGTTTTCCTTTGGATCATTCTCCCATAGTGAGAGTATGCACTTCCTTCAAACCCCTCTCTTAGCCACTCTCCATCCTTCTGCTCACCCTCATTTCTTGTAATTTTCAAGAAGCTGCCAGGCCTCACCTTCTCTCCACACCTTCTTGAGGGGGCATCATCTAGTCCATTCTCTCCTCTTCTACTAAAAATTGGGGCAACTATGTTTCCTTAAAAAGTCTTCTTCGTGTCATTTATGTTTGAACTTCTTTGAAATAGTGTTGTTCCAACACTATGTCAAAGAGGGGCAAAATGTAGACACTTAAATCTGATTACATCAATAAGTAATCATATTTAGTCATCTCCTAGGACATTATTGATTAAATATTTACTATTTAATTAATTAATCGTCATCCCCTAGTTAATTAATTAATTTAATTAACTATAGTCCAATTGATAAAATCAAATGATCACCCAAAATCAATTTATCAATTAAATCCCTATTCCTCTATTAAATTGGATAAATCATCAAATCTATTCAATTTAATTCCACACCCCCATTTTATTAAATAAAACATTTAATAAAATATCTAAAATCCAAAAGCCTTCCTAAACCTTATCCTAACCCCTAATCCAACCCATTCACCCATACTAACCTCACTTAGCCTCCTAACTAACCCATCCCATCAAAGCCAAATCACTCACCCTTAACCCCCCTTCTAAGCTAATCCTAATCCTCTTCTTATCATGTGCACAATCATAAACATGGGTTAAGACTTGCTAACCCAAGCCAAAGTCAACAAATATCTTCTTTCCTCACCTTCTAACATTTATGACTTTTACACATCTCCCATCCTCACTCATGACTCTTATATACTCAACCACCCTCATCAAGCCTTTGACCAACCCTATCCTATCCTCTCACACTCATCCTCCTTATGACAAGTGTCACCTCCCCATTGGTGTTAAACTAGCATAATCCTTGTGCTCCCTTTTGAGTGCATCCTGACCCTCCCTCACCATCTCATCATCTTGACATCTTGGCCCTCCATTCCTCCAACCCTTGGACTATAAATTGAATCTCCTCCCTTCACAAAAGGATCCATCCTCCATGCAAAGTTATAATGATATTTTGAGAGCACACACACTACCAAAATACCATTATAATGGAAAAATCACTCCATGACTCCATTGTTGCAACCTTATCTCACTCACCCCATCCATCCATTTGAAACTTGAGCTATACTTGTGAGCACACATACATTAAATCGGGGACACATATATTGTATCATTGTGTTATACCATTTGGAGCTTACCAATCTTGGTTTGCCTCCATTTGTGGTGATAACAAATCAGTCCTATCTTAAGTGTTTACTCATTTTAGTATTGTTAATGCTTTCCTTAATAGCTAGTATTCATGTTACACTACTAAACTAGGTGATACATTGTGATCTCATCTAAAGAGGAGTCAGCTACAACTAGAGGAAGAATATCTTCTGGGAATGGAGGAATAGCTAGATCTCCATAATGCTCCCAAAGATACATCCAAAAAACATATGGATCAGATGACTTAATTTTGATCATCTTTTTCAGAACTTTATATTCCATATGTAAATAGAGAGTACACCAAATGATGTCACGCTGATCAAAAGTAAACTTAAGATCTAGTGCATAGGGCAGTACATTGTGCTGACAGAGATATCTGAGAGCAAGTTGACTCCATTCATGATAGTTGTGTGGGGTCAATTCAATCAAATCTTCCTCTTCCATGATGGACCAATCAAAGAAACCTCAAAAAAAAACAAATCAAAGAACCCCCCCTGAAAAAGATGTTGTTGGCACTTGAAAGCCACTTGCCAATTTAGGGCCTATTTCTGAAAGTATTATTTCTATTTACAAAACCTCTAATGTGATTGCAGATCTAGAAAGTAGACAAAAAAATATGCACTTTCAAAAAAATGGAACCTAATTTGGAGTCCAGATGAGCTCGTACCAAGCATTTCAAGCAGCAAAATTTGAGATTTTGGAGTTGCAGAAAAATTCAAAAATAGAGATCTCAAACCACCTACACCAATGTGTAGATCACAAAATCCTACCCCAAAACAAAAAAAATTGCTCGCAAAAAGGAGTCCATATGAGGAAGATATCGTTATTTGAAAATCGTTGTTGCTGTTATTTTTTCTAAATCGCCGCCGCGCCTCCAAAAAATAAATGGCTCTAAATTTTGCCTCAGATGTTCAATTTGGATGAAACAAAATCTGATCTAGGAGTTTTTGGACCTTTGAAATGTGATGCAAATATCAGATTTGAACCAACAAGCTTCAATCTTCACCTACAAAAAAATCTCTCCTATGGCCCTATGGCCAAATTTTTTTTGAAAAATAGTGCAAATCCGAAAAAAAAGTAGAGATGCAGATGAAAAAATGTAGATCTGAAAATTAAATATACAGATCTGAAATGATCATACTAATTTTGCAAATCGGTCCTTTGAGTGCCGGTTTGCAAAAAAATTTGCCTCATAATAGACTTTGGCCTAGGGTAGGCAGCTTTGTAGCCAATTTTCATCGAATCAGCATTTCGAAAGCAATGGAGAGGTCAGATCTAGTTCTAGCTACTCCTAATTTATGTGATACTCCAGAGTCGAGTTGCGGTGATGAAGCAAAATGATGGTCTCGAATGGCTATGTGATGAGAAAATCTCCAAGTTGCTCTGATGCCATGTAAGAATTTTCCTAAGGGCAAAATTCACCCAGGAACTAAGAACTCAAACACAAGCACACAATAGACCAAAAATGGATATGATCAATTAATCAGAGTATGTCTGAATACATTGCTCTGTTCAGAATGTGATGTTCAAACACACTAGGAGTGCCTGAATATAAAGGCATCTAAGGAAGCACCTAGAATGTCTCTAGAAACAACTAGAAGATAAGACAACTAAGCACCTTATCCAACATTCTAGATGAATGGATAAGAATGACAAAGTGTCATATGTGTGTAGAAGATTCTTGTGTTGTAGACAACATGTGCTTAAAAGAGGTGCGGACCCCTATGATGTCATCATGACAACTCACAAGAGTGCACATACTCCTAAGTGTCTCACAAATAAAATAATGCAAAATAATTAAATAATGCATAAACCTAAGTAAACTTAAGTAAGTGTAATAAGTAAATACTTATTTACACTAACAGGCTTCAACTATCTTGTTGGACACCTATTAACTTGCTCGACATCCACTAAAAATTGCTTTCACTTGGCTCCAACTGACTTTTTGCTCGACTCGCACTAACTTTGCTAGGCACCTTCTATCAACTTGGTCAAGCTTAGCAAATGAACTTTGTCCAAATTTTTTCTTCTAAAATTTCTAAGTGCAACCAATCATTTTGCAATCTCAAGTAGATCATCAATACATTATGTTATCACTGTCTTAACTAATTCTTACACTTCAATACATAATCATAACTCAACCTTTCCTTTAGGTGCTTTTGTTACATCTTGTTGATCAAATCCTCCTCATCAATCAACTAAGTGATAGTGCTTGAAACATATAAGCAATTATTTTACTAGCATGTAGCACATTTGACATTAGTGACAAAACAATGATTGAAAACACACAATCTTCTTTCAAAAAACTCAACTGATCTTTTCAATCATATATCAACAATCTCCCTCATTGGCATTGGTGGCAAACCAAACTGATCAACCAATCAAACGAATGATGAACACATTGTTCCATCAAACTAACTAGGTTAAAATAGTAAGACAATACCAAAAAGAAAGCTTCTGAATAAAACTTCTCCCTCTATCTAGAACTTCTCCCTCTATCAGAAAATCCTTCTTAGGTTACAAAATATAACTCAAAACTTCTCCCTCTTTTGTTCTGATCCTTCGTCTTTATTTCTTTTAGTCTTTTGATCTTCTAATGATGTACTCATCTTTCATTGCTCCTCTTGTGAACTATACTTTCTATGTACTTTCTCCCTTCATTTGATTTTCTTCTCTCCCTCTTGATTAGTATGCATTTGATCAATTTGCTAAACTTTCTCCCTCTTTGACAACAATACCAAAGATAAATACTCAACACTTGACATCTTGATATATGCAAACATAAGATTTTTTAGGCTCTTCAATTTTCTCCCTCTGTCACCTTGCTTGTGACTGATTTGAAATTCTAGCTCTGTGATTACTTTAGGCAATTCCTAAAGTAAGATCCATTGCATCAATTTGTATGAAATGAATGCCAACCTGTTTGATGTAGGATACTCCCTTTGTCTTCTACATAGCCTTTGATAGGGGTATCACCCCTAATTTACCTCTCAGATACTCAGAAGCACCCTTAGGTAATGCTTTAGTGAAGATATCAACAATTTTCTCCTTTGTGTTAATATATTCCATCTTCACCTCTTTTTCTTGAACCAACTCCCTTACATATGATACTTCATTGCAATGTGCTTTGTCTTTATATGCATTACAAGATTCTTTGATATATTTATAGCACTTGTATTATCACAATAAAGTGTCACTAGTTTAGTGATCTCTTTCTTCATTCCCTTTAGTAGCTATTTGGTCCATACAATGTTTGTGCAATTGATAGCAACAAAAACATACTCTGCTTCAATAGTAGATAGGGAAGTACAACTCTGCTTCTTGCTTGTCCATGTAACAAGTCTTCTACCTAAGAAAAATGCTCCTCCACTAGTGCTTTTTCTGTCATCAATATTTCCAATCCAATCAACATCAGTGTAGGCATTCAATTCAAACTTTTCATCCTTCTTATAGTATAAATCATACTCTTCTATTCCTTTCAAGTATCTCATTATTCTTTTCACAACCATCAAATGATTCTCTTTAGGATTAGCAAAGAATCTAGCAACTATCCCCATAGCTAATGCAATATCAGGTCTATTGTGTACTACATTTTGCAATTTGCCAATCATGGATCTATATAATGTTTGATTGACCTTAGTTGAATCATCATTCTTTGATAGCTTGACTGCTATTACCATAGGTGTACTTACTAGTTTTGAATCCTCAAGTCCAAATGTCTTCAATATCTCCTTGACATATTTTGACTGAGTGATATATACACCATACTTCAATTGATAGACTTGTAATCCCACAAAGAATTTGATCTTACCAAACATTGACATTTCAAACTCCTACTTCATCTAATTTGCAAAATCTTTACACAAAGCATCTTGTCCTCCAAATATGATGTCATCAACAAATATTTCAGATAACAGTATACCTCTTTCTTTATCTATCTTCATGTATAAATTGTTGTTATCATCTATTCTTTCAAATCCAATCTTAACAAGATAGGTATGAAGTCTCTCATACCATGCTTTTGATGCTTGTTTCAATCCATATAGGGCTTTGTGAAGTTTAAATACCATGTTCTTATTGTTTTTATCTACAAATCCTTATGGCTATTCTATGTAGACTTCTTCTTCTAATATACTATTCAGAAATGTAGACTTCACATCCATCTAATAAACTTTAAAACCTTTGTATGTAGCATAAGCAAGCAGAATTCTTACTCCTTTCATTCTTGCAACAGGGGCAAGTGTTTCAGCATAGTCAATTCATTGTTCTTGTGCATATCCTTTGTAGACTAATCTTTCTTTGTTTCTTGTCACTTCACCATTCTCATCTAGCTTGTTCCTAAATACCCATTTTGTGCCAATCACATTCTTATCTTCTGGTCTAGGAACTAGGCTCCAAGTCTTGTTCTTTTCTATTTGCTGAATTTCCTCTTCCATAGCCTTGTACCAATCATCATTTTCCAATGTATCTCTCACTTTCTTAGGTTCCTTCATGCTTAAAAAACATGATTCACTTCTCAACCTATTTCTTGTCATTGGCCTTGCATCTTTGTCTCTAATGATTTGATCTATAAGATGGTATCTTTTGACATATTTGGATAGTCTTGGCTCAGTTCTTGTGGCTGCATTCTATTTCTTAGCTTCAATATCACTATGTGTATCTCTGTCAGGTATTTCAACATCTCTTTCATGTATGCTAATCTCAGAGTCAAATTTTGCGTTCTCCTCATTTTGCAACTCAACATTCATAGGATGTGACTCAGTAGTTTTTGAAACTTGATGTTGGTTTGTTGTATCATTTGTAGCATCTTCTTTAGTAGGCGTTCCTTTACAATAGTATGAAAATGTCTTGTAATCTTCTGGTTCTTTTGTAGTTTCAACCTCATGTGCTTTTGTAAACTCATCAAAATTAACACTTGCACTTTGCACAATTTTGTTAGTGTTAGTAATTAAACACTTATAAGCTTTACTTCTTGTGGAGTAACCAAGGAATATACCTTCTTCGCTCTTTGCATCAAACTTTCCACTCCTAACATCTTTAAGAATATAGAATTTGCTTCCAAATACCTTAAAATATTTCACAATAGGTGGATGACCATACCCTAGTTCAAAAGGTGTTGAGTGAGTATCTTTCTTTACTTGTACACAGTTCAAGGTGTATACTGCAGTACTTACAACTTCTCTCCAGTATTTTAGAGCAAAATTTTTCTCCATCATGAGTGTTCTAGCACAATCCATTATTGACTTGTTTCTTCTTTCAACAATTCCATTTTGTGCAGGAGTCATAGGTGTTGATGTCTATCTTTTAATTCCTCTATCATGACAACATCTCAAACTCATGTGAAGTGGATTCACCTCCTCTATCCGATCTCAAACATTTCAAGCTCTTACCTGTTTCTTTCTCAACTCTTGCCAAGTACCATTTAAACATTTGAAAAGCATCTAATCTTTGTTTTAGAAACATGATTGCCATCATCCTAGAGTAATCATCAACAAGTAGCATTATATACCTATCTCCTTTGTAGCTTTGTACTTCAATAGGTCCACACAAGTCAGTATAAAAAATTTCAAGTATTTCCTTAGAGGTATAAGCTTGACTTTGTCATCTTGCCTAGCTGACATTGTTTGCACATTATATTTTCCAGTTTCTTCAATTTAGGAAAACCTCTAACTCTTTTCATGTTGCTGATACTAATCAGATTATCAAAGTTAACATGACATAATCTCTTGTGCCAAAGCCATACATCATCAAATTTTGCAATAAGACAAGTAGCATCTTCTGTATTCAAATAAAACAAATTACTCCTAGTTTGATCACCTTTTTCAATCAAGTTTCCATTTGTATCATATATCTTAGCTGATTTGTTTTCAAACTCAAATGTGCACCCCAAATTATTCAATTGTGACACACTTAATAGGTTATAATTCAATCCTTCAACATAATAAGCATTATCACATGAAATCTTGTCTGTGAGTTTGATGGACCCTTTTCCTTCTATCAAACATGGTGCATCATTACCAAATCTTACACTATTTCCATCATAACAGGTTAAGATAATGAACTTACTTTTGTCTCCAGTCATGTGATGTGAGCATCCACTATCAATGATCCATTTTTCATTCTTGTTCACACAAGTCATAAGTGCAGTAGCCTCATACTCATCTAAGTCATCCTTTATTGCAACATATACCACTTCATCATCATTCTCATCAGAGTCGTTCATTAGCAATGTAGCATGACTTCTTGCCTTTATCTCTATAGTCTCTTCCATCATCTTCTCTTCTATTTTTATGTTTGTTTCCTTCTCTTAAGTTCTTCTTTTGTGTACATCTTGTTGCAATATGACCAACTTCATTGCAATTAAAACAAATGATAACCAGTTTACCTTTTCCTTTGTGGAATCTTCTAGCCAACAATGCTTCCAACTATTCAATGTCTTCCTCATTTGTACTACTATCATTGGATGCATACTTTATCTTTCTTTTCTTCTTCTTTGGATTTACTTCCTCAGAATCCTTCAATAATAGTTTTTCTTTGAAAATTGATTCAATACTTTCTGGTTTGTAGTTGTCAAAATTAGATAACTCAAAAGCAATGAGTCTTCCTACCAGTCCTTCAAGGGTTAGATCATTTCCTGGTATACATCTTAAGTCTTGGATTGCAGACACTCTAATGGCATACATAGGAAACCATGTTTTCAAGACTTTACTTAGCACAGTATCATCATCTATTTTACCAACAACACCTCGTATTGCACTAACAACTTTTTTTTATTCTAGAATCATATTGAGCAATGTTCTCACCTTCTTCCATTCTCATGTCATCAAACTTACCTCTGAGGCTCTCTGACTTGGCTCTTTGAACATTTTCGTCTCCTCCATAGATGGTGTCTAGGGCATCCCACATCTGCTTTGCACTTTTATGGTATTTGATATCATCAAACTCAACATAGCTTAGAGTAGAGGCAATCTCCAACATCGCCTGATTGTGTTCTTCCTTTTTCTTCAAATCTTTAGTAGTTAGGGCTCCTGCTAGATCAACATGTTCTATTGAAATGCAAGATTGTGCATAGTATCCAAGTCCTCCAAGGTGTAGCTTCATCAAACTTTGCCATGCAAAAAAGTTATCTCTATTTAACTTGGGTACCTCTCTTTTTGACATCTTGATCTTTATACTTTTCGTACCTTAAAACTAATCTTCTTAAACAATTGTGCTCTGATACCAATTTTTTGAATTCTTTTAGAATAATTGAGAGGGGGGGTGAATTAGTTATTCAAGGTCTAGATGTACAAATAAAAAATTTCACAATTCAGTGAACCCATATAACATTCTTAACCGTGCATGTATTCATTGTGTGTTAACCAAAACTAATATGTTACTGTAACATTAACATGTAGAAGTATAAAGCATTAAACATAACACATCCATTAGTACACTTGAAACAATGATTTAACGTGGAAACCCTATTTGGGAAAAACCACCAGTAACATGCTACTCCTTTTTCACTCTTTTGAAGCGATGCACTATTAAAGGCCAACCTTGTTAAAGGTTACAACACACACTATTAAATGTGACCTGGTTAAGGGATTTTATTCACCCTATTGAAAGTGAGCCTTGTTAGAGGACTTTAGGCCATTCACTTGGAATGCCACCTTGTTAAAGGATTTTCCAATGACTGTTAAGTCAACCTTTCTCCAAAGGATTTACCCTAATCTAATACAATTGTTAGAAAGTAATAGTAGAGCTTTGATCTGATACAACTTACAACCCTACTTGCAGATTAAAAATCACTATATATTCCTCAAATTTGCTTGGCTTCAAATCTTTGCAACTTTTATAGCTTGTTCACCCTTCAAGCATTCATCCTCTTTAAACGTTCTTGCTTAGTTTGCCATTGCAGACTCTTCTCTTGGGTCACTTGATGAAGCAAACCCTCTTCTTTCTCCTTGTCAGATTTTGGCATCCAAAACTCTCCAACCTTTTTGCTTCATGACCAGACATCCCTACATATAGGAAATTAGAACTCTTTTCCCACTTATTATCCATATCAAAAATTAGGGTTTTCGATGGATTAGATAGGATACAATGTATCTACCCCATATCCTATCTTCTTCAAAAAATTCTCCTAGAATCCATTTGAATTCACCTCTAAAATGGTTTACATAAGATTCTATGCCTCCATTTCATTAATCTTATCTTCCTCCCGATTCACAAGTTCCAAGAAAACAAACTTGTCGGCTTTTATTTGGTGAATCTTCAATTGTTTTCATAATGTAATAGCTCAACATTATTAATTTACTAATGCTTGGCACATACTATGTTATTCAACATCTACTATAGAATCACTCAGCATCAACTAGATTTTATTAGTGCTCGACATCAACTAAAAATCACTCAGCTTCAACTATCTTGCTCAGCTTGTACAAACTTTTCTCGACACCTTCTATCAACTTGGTAAAGCTTAGCAAATGAACTTTGTCCAACCTTTTTTTTCTGAACTTTCTAAGTATAGCCAATTGCCATGTTTGCTTTAAAAAAAAAAAGTGTAGCCAATCATTTGGTAACCTCAAGTAGATCATCAATACATTATGTTATCACTATCTTAACTGATTCTTACAGTTCAATACATAATCATAACTCAACCTTTCCTTTAGGTACTTTTGTTACATCTTGTTGATTAAATCCTCCTCATCAATCAACTAAGTGATAGTGCTTGAAACATATAAGCAATTGTCTTACCATCATGTAATGGTTTGATATCATTGAAAAAACAATGATTGGAAACACACAATCTTCTTTGAACAATCTCAAATGATCTTTTCAATCATATACCAATAGGGGTCATACTCTTCCATCCATTACCCTAACCCAAATTAGGTGAGAATAGGGCTTTTTTAGACTTAATTGGCTGGTCCAACAAGAAATATTGTCTTGGGACTGCTATGGGATTGGTACGAACCTCTCTCCTTCGTGGGATGATGGTAAGACCTTCTTCTTCAATGTACAAAAGGAATTTGGACTCTATCTTTACTCCTCTACAAGCATTGCACACTTCAATGCAATCTTCCCTAGCTGAACTCACCACAAGCATGCTTAGGGAAAGACCTTAAAAATGACTGCTTTGCATTTGAGGGCCCTTCCTTTTAAACACTCAATATACATGGATTATAATCACTAGCCCAAAGAGCTCATATAGATTGAATAGTGGGGAAGTGAGTTAGAGCTCCATCTTCAAGAGCTACCTGGACAAAACCAGTGATAGTGTGGAATCAAAGTAATTTTACAAAAGGTAATAAAACTACTAAAGAATCCTATATACCAGCACTCAAATTCAAGAAAAAATGAAAATAAAAAGTTTTTTAAGTGATAGTATGAATCTTGCACACCTAACTAACCACTATCATCAAAAACTAAGAAAGTGCTCACAAAATGCTTTAGTATGTTGATTGTAAAAACACACCATCCATATAATGGACTTCCAACCTTGCTCATAGGTCTTCTCTAGCATTGTATAGGGTTATGGGGTTGATATAAGCTCCTTAGAACTCCTTTCCAATGATTTCCAACTTTTTTGCAAAAATTTGTTTTTGCTTAAACAACTTTTAAAAGTTACAAAGTTGCACAATGCAACTTTTACAACTTTTTGCAAATTTTCACCACTTTAGTCAAATCGCCTTCCTATCTTCTCAAACTTGACCATAAACCTTAACTATGGTCAAAACCTTACCCTAACTCTTCCTAGACCCTATTGACCTCATGATGACATCATCACCATGCCTTGTGCTAATAAGAGGGCTTTACATATTCTTATCCCCTAATTACACCTAGTAAAAGGCCCTAAGAACCTATGAACAAGACTCTCCAATGTACTCCAACTATGGTCAACATGACCTTATATTCCACATCCAAAATTCCTTAAGGCTCACAATTACACAACAAAATTAGAAACCTTAGATTGCCTAAGCAATCCTTAGGTGCTCCTACACCATAAATTGTCCTTCCTTTTCATGCCCAGTTAACATTACCTTTTGCTCAGTCAAAACTAGACTCATTTAAAACTGAAATTGCTCGATTGACACAACACTTTCTTACTTATTTATCAGGTGCTCGGTCACAACTGGAGTAGCTCAATTAATAGTGTGGTTCTTCATTCACCAACCAAACTATCTTGCTTATACATGATCTCAACACTTAATTAAATCACGTAAAATAATCAAATCAACAATATACTATCAGAGTCTAACTCAGTCAAGTGCCATTGAATGCCATATTCTTATCAAAACTTACATCATCGTCATCCTTTCTTCAAGTCCTCTTCATTAATAAAATGTTATGGCACTCTACTGAATTAGCATAATGTCTAACCCAGTAAGGCTTGACGTCAATGGAAACATAAAAACTGATATGACTCTTTCACGTACATTAACAAAATTATTAGTTGGGACTAACATGGGGTTCCAAGTGATAGTGTCATTGGGGTTTTAAACATTTTTTTTAATGTATCATTTTATTGCACTATGTTGTAGGCATCCTTTAAGTGGTGCATGTGATAGTTAATATTGATTATAGGGTTTAGGTTCATTCTTTGTCTCTTTTCATGGTTGCAAGTATCATATTCTAAATACCATTGAATATTTATCATTTTACGATAGACATCCACCAACAATGTCACCTAGTCAATCGAGTTTCATACCTAAAAAAATACTTTTTTCGTACTTTTTATATGTATGTATATTGTTGGTGATTCTATTAATGAGGTCTTAAATGACACTATTAATGGAGTTTTGATCTAGTGTTGTTTGTTATGATTATTGTTTTAATGTTCAAGGGGTTTTGAGTTATAACTATTAGATTTCAAGGAAGTCATCCAAGTTGTAAGGTTTAGTTATATTTCTTAGTTACTATATACATACTCTCATTACTAGAATTTTTAAGTTAACTATTTATACTATTGAATATTTCACACTTAAACATGGTAGACTGACAACATGGAAGCATGCCTACGATTATTAAAGTTGTAATTTATAATTATGTAGCAATCAAACACATCTTTACCAAAATTATAATGTACACTAATGAAAGATTGATTTATAGAATAGGGATTTTCTTAAAATGTTTTGTTCAAGCATCCATAAATTTTTTTTTGCAACTATTCAAACTCTATATGTTCAACCATTACATATTTTTTCTTCATTTGTATGGCTCATTATATGCATATGACAAGTATGCATATGACAAGAGGATGTAAAACTAAATCTCCACCTACAGAAATAATAGAAACTAAAAGGTTATCTTCAAATTGGATGGGAGTTAGATTCCCTTTGGATGTGGAAGGTCCACATATTATTGACAACATTCCAAAACATGTTCAAATTGTAAGAGTTTTGGCACCTCTAATTGTGTTGATTGAAGATGATGAAAAACTTATCTTGGAATATGAAAATAAATGGGTGTAGTTGATCGTATCCTTTAAATAGTAAAAAATACACTATTGTTAGATCTTCCAAATTCTAATTTGGAAGATAAAACATAATCAAATATGCATGGTTAGTGATAGGATATGGAGGAGAGTCCCAGTCCTTCACTACAAAATAACCCACTATCATGGTTGGTGGAGGAAGCAATGAAGCTCGAATGTAACATAATGAAGAATAAGTTTTTTTTTTCTTTTCATTTCCAAATCTAGCTACCATAATTAGTGATCCTAATATTATGCATGATAATTTGTTCTTGAGTAATATCAAAGGAAAATATAAGTAGAAGAGCCAAAATACCCAAAAAAATAAAACTATGAAGAAAAATGTAAAACATATTGTGATAAGAGTATTGAAGGAGCAACATAAATTAAATAAGGAGGTTTTACAATTAAAAAGAGTATGGTACAAGCTATGAAGTAGAGTCAAAAAAAGATCTTCAAAGGGAGAAAAAGGTGTGAAAGGAACTGTATAGGAAGATAAAAGAGTTGTAGTTAGCACAACAAGATATATAATAAAAAGGTATCTTAGGTTTCACTTTGAACCCCTTACCTCATAATGATGTATTCCTAATATTCTAAAATTATTTGATGTACTGATAACTTCTCCAATCAACAAGTTACGTAAATGAGAGGTATTCAACTCTCAATTTTATCTCCATATCCAATCCCAACTCCTACTCAATTGAAGAACATTTTTTCCCATTGTTAACTTGTGCACCACTAGGGCACCATGTATTACCATTGATTCTTGGACAAATGTTAGATCATTGCATATATTCTATTAAAAATCACAACTCTCATACATTTTGGTACACAAGAGACAACCTTTTTTTTCATTGAATTGGTTCAAATATTTTTCAAGAAAATGGAATATATGAAGTCAAATTTATGAACTTATAATTTTGTTGAAAGTTACCACTCCTTTACATTTTCTTTGTAGATAGGAGACATAATTTTTTTTAATAATTTTTTTTGATTGATTTGAAGTATTTTGAAGAAAAGAAAACATATGTAATGCATTTCTAAACTTATATATCTCTAGTTATGCCTCTCTTTTCTTTTGAACATATTTGTGTAGAAGTTGTTATTTAGGTTTAAGAACAACTATGTTTAATTGGAGAGTCCATGTCAATTTTTTATATGTTTCTGTTATGAATGAAATCATATCTATCCACCTTGCACTTTGGATTTCCACTTTTTTCATGTTGAGATTAGTCCAAGGTATCAAAAAATGGCTCATTTTTGGGACAATAGTCAAAGTGCATGTTGGCTAGGAATAGTGTTGTGACAAGGTATGTATGTAGGTTCAAACATCCACTTAGCAATGAAGTAGTTTTCCACCACAAGAAAATGATGAAATATAACAATTCCATTCTAGCCATGGAATGGTAATATGCAGCTGGCATTACTAAGTGTCCCCTCACATTTCATACCCACGTTTACCTCCCAATATCTAACACAAGAACAACTTAATGTTTCATTTCATCGCAAGTCCCACCCACTTTTCATGACTTCTTTCACAACAAGTTCTCTCAACTATTTTTTGCCCCCTATATTAAGGATTGGAATAATGACACTAGGTTTTGTAAATATGTTTTTAGTTTTGAATCACGTTGGATGCTTATAATTCAAATGTGGACTATAAGATAAATTTTGGTGTCTTATAGTCTATATTTGAAGTAAATAGAAATACTTAAAATGAGAATCAAAATAAGAGGAAACTGTGAAAATTCCTATTGTAGTCACTGATTATTAATCTCCTATTGTAAACGATTATTAAACTATCGAAAATAAATTTATAGCTAATATCAAAAAATAACACAACTACAACTTGACTAGTAAAATACAAAAAGAAAGTCACAACACAAAGAACACAATATTTTTGGACAAATCATCCCTGGAAAAACCCCTAAGGGAAAACCAGTTCTGCACATTGAAAATATATTAACTTCAACAAATCAAGAGATAAAAATTCCTTGCCTCTCATTGGCAAAATTCAGAGAACCTCCTAATTTCTCCTACTGATATTCCCCACTAATATCCCCAACGCTATCATTGTGCCCTTGCTAACACTACAAGATTGTTTGTTGTCACTGCAAACTCATTTGTTAACACTGCAAATGCTTCTACAACTTCTTGTGTTCCTCTGTTCTATTCACCAAATGCCTCCCTTGACCCCCCTTTTATACTACCTAACCAAGAGGTTTCTAGTCACTTCTTGATCAAGACAACCTAACCAAGAAGTTTCTAGTTGCTTCTTGATAACAACCTAACCAATACGTTATTAGTTGCTTCTAGAAGGAGTCAATTAACTAACAAATATTTGCTAATTAATCACATATGGATGAACAACTGTCCAAGCTACCTAAAACTAACACTCCCTCTTAGCGAGAAAAGCTATTCTGAATGAAACCTAACTTATCTTTGAAGAAGATGAATTTAGACTTCCCTAATGCCTTAGTTAGAATGTCTGCTACCTGCTCCTTTGTAGGTACATACTATAGTTGAACAACCCCCATTGTACACAATCTCTAATGAAGTGATATATGATGTCTCTATGTTTAGACCTATCATGAAACACTAGATTCTCAAACAACTTGATGCAACTCTAATTGTTGTAGTGTGTCACAGTAGTCTCAACCTTCTGACCAAACAAGGCTACTAAAAACTTTTGAAGCAATATAGCTTTACATGTCACCATGCTAATTGTTATGTATTCTACTTCTGTTGAACTCAGAGCCATAGACTTTTGCTTCCTGTTGAACCAAGATACAACTCCTGATCCCAAACTGAAACAACACCCTAAAGTGCTCCTTTTGTTTGTTGTACTTCTTGCCCAATCTGCATCAGTATAGCCCATCAACCTGATACCTTCACCTCAAAAATATCTCATCCCATACTCAATTGTACCATGCAAGTAACACAATACATGCTTGGCTACTATCCAATGCATTACCTTTGGTTTAACCATGAATTGACTAAGAGAGTTTACTGCAAATGCTATATCTAGCCTAGTGTTGACCAAATACATAAGCAAACCAATCAACTATCTATATAAGGTGGGATCTACATCCTTCTCCTTAGATGTATCTACCTTCCTTCAATTCATGATCATGGGTGTAGACATGGCTTTGCAATCCTCCATCTTGAATCTCTTCAAGATTTCAATGCAATATTTCCCTTGACAAAGGAAAATCTCTCCATTTGTTTGCCACACCTCCATGACTAGAAAGTAGTGCATAAGTCCTATGTCCCTCATCTCAAACTCTTCTGCAAGGTCCCTCTTGGAGTCTTCTATGAGCCCTAGTGAACCTATAAGAAACAAGTCATCCACATAAAGAACAAGAATGAGAATCTCACCACCAACCACCAAGTAGTAGAGGTTAGCATCCAATTCATTCTTCACAAAGCCCATTTCTTGCAAGTATGTGTTAATGCGCTCATACCACACTTTGGGAGCTTGCTTGAGTCCGTACAATGCTCTCTTCAATTTGCACATGTGGGTCTCTTTGTTGTGTGCTACAAAGTCTTCTAGTTGTTCTATGCATACCTCCTCCTTTAGCTCACCATTAAGGATTGTTGTCTTGACATTCATTTGATGGATCTACCATCCCAACTATGCTGCAAATGAGATCACAACTCATATAGAAGTATACTTGGCCATTGGAGCAAATGTCTCCTCATAGCCTATTCCCTCCTTCTAAGAGAACCCCATGGCCACGAACCTTGCCTTGTATTTCTTGATGCTACAATCTGCACCGTGCTTTATCTTATAGATCTAGCATGATCCAACAACTGCCCTATCTATTGGTCTACAAACTATCTGCCACACATCAATCTGCATTATTGAGGAATACTTCTCAACCATAGCATCTTGCAATACCTGATGCTCTGTAGCCTCCTGATAGTTGGAAGGCTCACTATCTACCAACTGACTAACTAATGCCACATAGAGATTGAACTTGGTTGGTTGTCTCTGCTATCTTGTACTCTTCCTAGGAGCTCCCACAAACTCTTGAGTATCCCTTAGTGTCTCTTGAACCTCGCAGTTCCTTCTACCAACTATAGAGGATGAAATATCAACCTCTAAGTCTTCAAGATGCATTTCTTGTTGCACCTGTTGCTTCATGCTTTGTGAATCTTCACCACTTGAGCCTACCCTTTTACTAGTAACTATACTTGTGCTTTGCTATCGTTGACTAGGCCTTGGAGCTTTTATTGGCCACTCACTCTGATTATCTGCTAGCAAATCTCTGGACCTTCTAAATACCTTGTCCTCCATGAGCCTAACATCACTTTTGACAACAATTCTTCTGGTACTAGGGATAAAAATCCCATATGCCTTTGAGGTTTCACTGTAGCCAACAAAGTACCTCCTCTCTACAGCCTGATCTAACTTGGTACATGTCTAGCTTTGAGATATGTGGAACAATATGATCCTTGACACCATTAAGGATAATCCTCCTCACCTTGGCATCGTCCTTATTATATGTTGCAAGTTGTGTTGCATATGTAGGTAAAACTACAACATTGGTAACATAATCCTTGATACCATTCTCTTCCAACAATAAAGAAATTATGGCCTTCCAGAGACCAAAATTTGAGGCACCATCCAATCTATCCTAATCTCTCAAACCAGTTGAAGCAATCTCAAGGGATTAAAGGAATAATAATTCTGAAGAGATAAACCCTTAATTTCTTTCCTAGGGAAAAACTTTTCTACCGTCAACACTATTCTAATACCATGTGAAAATTCCTATTGCAATCACTGATTATTAATCTCCTATCATAAACGATTATTAAACTACCAAAAATAAATTCATAGCTAGTATTGAAAAATAACACAACTGCAACTTCACCAATAAAATACGAAAAGAAATACACAACACAAAGAACACAATATTTTTAGACAAATCGTCCCTAGAAAAACTCCTAAGGGAAAACCAGTTCTATAGATGGAAAATATATTAACTTCAACAACATAATATTTTTGGACAAATTGTCCTTGGGAAAACTAGTTTTGCAGATGGAAAATATATTAACTTCAACAAATCAAGAGATACAAAATTCCTTGCCTCTCACTGATAGAATTTAGACAACCTCCTAATTTCTCTTTTTGATATTCTCCACTACTATCCCCAACACTGTCACTGCACCCTTGCTAACACTACATTACTGTTTGCTATCATTGCAAACTTATTTGCTAACACTGCAAATGCTTCTACAACTTCTTGTATTCCTCTTTTCTATTCACAAAATGCCTCCCTTGACCCCCCTTTTATACTACCTAACCAAGAGGTTTCTAGTTGCTTCTTGATCAAGACAACCTAACCAAGAAGTTTCTAGTTGCTTCTTGATAACAACCTAACCAATAGGTTACTAGTTGCTTCTAGGAGTCAATTAACTAACAAATATTTGTTAATTAACAACATATGGATGAACAACTGTCCAAGCTACCTAAAACTAACAGTAACAACTTACTGACATTATTAATCCAAGTGATCTTACTTATAACTGTAGGAAAGTCTTAGAAATAGGAAAAATAAAATAACTAATTAGGAAATAAACATCTATGCTAATAATCAATATAGGAGATAGGTTTTCAACTTATATTTTTGTGATGGAATGAATTGGGATGCCTCTAGCATATTCGAAGTCTACATAAAAAACCCTAAGTTTTGATAAATGATTTGAAAGCTAAAATAAAATAGAGTAGATGTATTGATCAAAGTTGCATGAAATTAATCAAGAGCACCAAACTATTGTACAATAGCACAAATAAACTAATTAATAGCTTTAACATATTGGAATGTCACGATTTGATCAAAAGCCCCACACTATGGACCAAAAACACTTTGATGCATTTATTATTAGTGTTAGAACAATAAATAAATGTGTCAAAGCATTGATCAAAAGTTCTAAAATAAAAAAATGACTTAAGATCTTAATCATATCATTCAAATGTAAAATTTTAAGGAAAAAGTGCAGCTCTATTAATTTAATTGTACACAAGCATAGGTCTAAAGCATGCTTATAATAGTTAGATGCAGAATACCATTCTTAATTCTTAATATAGTTTAAATCTTTGAAGAACTTCATTATTAGTTAATATAGAGAAGACAAAACCATTTTATAAACGGTTTATAAATAGCTAAATTAGCTATAACAACTCTATAATTAAAATAATAATAAAATAGATTTTAACGACAAGAACAGTGCGTCTGGAATCCAAATTCAGCACTGTAAAGTGCACTTCTACAATGTCATTTGCAATGAATGGCCCTGAAAATACTTTTGACGCCGCAGACGATGACTCTGTTTCATTATCATTATTGCAGGAAAGTGGGATGAATAATAATGTAAATTTTTAAACACTAGAATCATCATCACAAAACGTCAATGTCATCCGCTGCCAATCTCAATCTCCCAGCATTATGTAGAGAAAAGACATTGAAGGAGGCGCTACACATTCTGCTTACTACACACAATCCTCCCTTACACTCTTCTACATATCTTCAACTCTTACAGCTCTGCATTGCCAAAAAAGCTCTTTCACATGGAAAACAAATCCATTCTTTCGTCACTGACAGGGGATTTGCGTTTGCCACAAGCACATTTTTTCAAAATAATCTTATCAACATGTATGTCAAGTGTGGTAGTTTGGTTTATGCACGTGAAGTGTTTGAACGGATGACAGAGCCAGACGTCTCCTCATGGAATATCATAATTGTAGCTCAGAGGAGGAATGGGCAATCTCATGAGGCATTGGGATTGTTTCATAGAATGCTTCGAACAGACAGAAACCCTGATAAGTTCACTTTTGCCAGCATACTACCAGCATGTGCCAAAATTGGTGCTTTGGAACAGGGTATAAATATCCATCGAAGCATAATTGAAAGCGGTTTTTCTTCAGATGTTATAGTTGTAAGTGCACTAGTAGACATGTATGTAAAATGTCGGAGAGTACAGAAAGCACGTGAACTGTTTGACAAAATGTCTCACAAAGACGTGGTTTTGTGGAATTCATTGATTGCAGGGTGCGCACATAATGGTGATCTTGATGAGGCCTTGAAGCTTTTTGAAGAAATTCCGCAAAGGGATGTGATTTCATGGACAGCATTGCTTGCAGGTTATGCACAAAATGGGTTTGTTGAAAAGGCCTTGCAAACCTTTAAGCAAATGCAATTAGCTGGCGTAAAGCCAGATTCCACAACCTTCGCCAGCGTCCTCCCAGCCTGTGCCAAATTGGGAGCTTTAGAGCAGGGCATGGACATCCATCAGTGCGTAATCGAATGCGGATTTTCGTCAGATGTTGTCGTTGTGAGTGCCCTGGTAGACATGTACGCAAAATGTGGGAGCATACACAAGGCACGTGAACTATTTGAAAAAATGCCTCGAAGAAATGTGATCTCATGGAATGCTATGATAGCTGGATATGCACAGAATGGATTTTGTCAAAATGCTCTCGAACTCTTTGAACTAATGAAGAACTCTGGTTCGTACCCTGACCATGTAAGCTTCACTTGTGTTTTGTTAGCATGCAGCCATGCCGGTTTAGTGAAAGAGGGTTGTAGATACTTCAATGGAATGAGTGACTTTTATGGCATTAAACCCACAGTAGATCATTATGTGTTCATGGTTAATCTTCTTGGTCGTGCTGGCTATCTTGAGGAAACCCTAGAATTTATCACTAAAATGCCAATGAAACCTGCGGTGGTTGTGTGGATGTGCCTGCTTGCTGCCTGTAAACCTGAGAAGAATATAGACTTAGGATTATTTATAGTAAACCTTCTTAATGAATTGGATCCTGAGAATGCTGCCACTTACGTACTTCTATCAAACATATATGCGGAAGTGGGCAAGTGGGAGGAGGTACAAAGAATAAGAGGATTGATGAAAGATAGAGGAATTAAAAAGATACCTGGATGTAGTTGGATTGAAGATCAGAGAATTTTACATGCTTTTTGTATAGGGGATAGATCACACCCACAGACACAAGAGATCTATACCGAGTTACAGAGGTTGTCTTGGGAAATGAAGGCAGCAGGGTATATTCCTGATTTTAGACATGTACTCACTGATGTGGAGGAGGAAGAAAAAGAATTATTCCTCTGCCACCATAGTGAGAAGTTGGCAATTGCATTTGGATTGTTAAACACGTCCCCTGGAACATCTATTCGAGTTGTCAAAAATCTTCGGGTATGTGTTGATTGCCACACGGTGACAAAGTTTATCTCTAAGATTGTTGGAAGACAAATAATTGTAAGAGATGCAAATCGGTTCCATCATTTTAGTGAAGGACAATGTTCTTGCAGAGATTATTGGTGATGCTAAGTTAGTACATCTGTAAAAAGAAGCCTGCACCATATGTAGCACCTGCACCATTAAGATGTGTAGCAGGTTTCCTAATAGGAAATACAGATACATGTTTTTGATAAAAAAATACAGATACATGTTACTTGTAAGTATTTTATTGTACTGAGAAGATCGTTTTTGCACATCAGTTGAAACAATTACATTGAATACATTGTGCTTTTCAATGCTAAACAAAACTTTTCTGAAATTTGTAGGCTTGAAGATCCCACGGGGAAAAGCCTTTCAGCAAACAAGGTGTGCCCTCTTAAACTTCAAACTTAAAGTGGTAAAGAAGTAATCATGAATTCTCTTTCTAGTTTCTAATGAGTGCATTTTTCTAAGTATTGGCAAATTCAGATCCCACGGGGAAAAGCCTTTCAGCAAACAAGGTGTGCCCTCTTAAACTTCAAACTTAAAGTGGTAAAGAAGTAATCATGAATTCTCTTTCTAGTTTCTAATGAGTGCATTTTTCTAAGTATTGGCAAATTCAGATCATGTGTTGACCATAAAAATTATGTGCAGTATGCAATGTGTATTACTACCTATGTATAGGAAGATGGGGTATTTGTCAGAGACCTGTTTTATGATACCATGGAAGTGTCGAGACAATGAACTGATTTCTGGAGCTCCACATATGAAAATGAAAAAGAACAGAAACACAAGAATTTGGTATTAATCTAATTTTTGGAGGACGAGGGCAAAGCATACTGTTCTCTATTCTAATGCTTGCTATTTTGTATGGACTTTTTGTGCGGATGCACTGTCTGAAAATTTCATACCTCTATCCAATCTGCAATTCGTCATTGACTTACACGATGCATATTAAATATGCAATTTTTTATATGTTTACATGGAAATGGATTTTATTGTTGATTTGTTAAAGAAAATTGGAATAATGTTAGCTATTGGGTTGTGACAATCCCAGAATTGATTCAACTTCTAACTCTGTCTATCTTGATCAGTTTCCCATACTAAAGGACATTATTCAAATGGATCAGTTTAATAAGCATCCTACTAGATGGGTCGAGACTCTTCTGAAAATTAAGATTATGTAAAACTTGTTTTGACAAGGGTGCTGCAATCAGACTCTTTGTGAGGATCACCTGAACGTGTTTTTAGCATCTGATGAAGCTCCAGGGCACCTAAATCCAGTTCATCTTCCCAAGTCCATGGTATGGACATAATCTATTGCAGGTTCGGGCTTATTTCCAGGTCCTTGAGTGCCTTGGGATTTTTTAATTTGAGGCATGATTTGATGCATGCTGGGTAGATTTGTTGCTGTTAAGAGTTATTTATTTGCAGTGTTATGCTTCAGCATTATTTGTATTCAATCCTGAGGATTAAGTAATCTTCTGGTACTCCAGTTTCCTGGTTGCTTTGTTGTGGAAGTGGAATGGTACACGGCATGACACCTGCAAGAAAACTGGCACAGAGTATCTTTGGAACGAAGGGTTACTGGGCAGTTATTTTTTTCCAGCAGATTGCATCTGTGGGAAACAACATTGCCATACAGATTGCTGCAGCTAGCAGCCTTAAGAGTTTCTTCTATTTCCGCGTGGTAAGAATATGTGTTTAAGAAACCAGATAAAAAACCCAAATTATTGTTTGAGTCTCTCAGGAATTGTGTTGGTGTCTGCAAAATGATCTTAGCATATCGTGTCTGTACCCAGTCCCCAAACATGGTTCGTTGCATGCATATGGTGTCTTGACCATTCATTTGTATGCCACAACGTTTCATTTGTGTGGGATGCACAACATCCCCTATGCTGTGACCAGAAAGATACGAGGGCAGCAAACCATCTTGTGCAGAAGAGAGATGCCAAACAGTCATCATCAGGGAGACAAAACACAGGGATCTTCTCTAAGGCATCATACTTTGCCTTAAGCACCTTCAGAAACAAAAAACGCAGGGAAGTCTGGCTAACAGTTGCTTTTGCACCAATTCTTCTTACCATATCTCTCCACTACACTTCCCAACAATAATTCCTCACATGTCCCCCACTTCACTTATATATTCTCCATTTCTTTCAATTTTTCTGATTTTATTTCTATTCTGTTTCTTCTGCAGTTTCTTTTGAAGCTTTTTAAATCAATAATTGGTATCCGAGATGGAAGACGGGGAAGTTGATTTTATCATCAATGATTTTTTTGGAAATTTGAGGTCTGTAGAGAACGAGGTTGTACCTGCAAAGAAAAAAGGGATCTGTCATGTGCACTGGTGAGATAGCTGGGAAAATAACCCTAAAGTTGAATCAGAAGATTTAAAAGCTCTTAAATCTTAGCTTAATGCGATTCTTAAGTGCATGGGCACGCATAAGAAGATAGTCATGGAAGAATTGTGGAAGAGAACAAGAGTAGACAAGACTGGCGATTCTGTGAAATACCTGGTGTTGGCATATTGTTGAATGGCTTCTCTTATTTCTGGTTTCAAACTCGATGACCCAAAAAATGTTGTGTCCAGAGTACTTTGCAGAGAATGCAAAGTTCCTGATAGAAAAAGATGAAAGGGCAGATGAAAAATCTACTGTGAAAGAAGATGAAGGGATAACCAATGAAGGGACAGAAAACGTGTCTGACATGCCAAAAGACACAGTTGAGGAAAAAGACCTAGATATCAACCAAGAAGGTTAGGAGGCCAAGTTCTTCTTCATTCTACAGATGAGTAGGCTGAGTAGGCACATAGTCAGTTGATTTCATCTTTTGAAGATGAAAGAGGTCAAAGAGTACGAAGTGTGGGATCTCACAAGAAATTGGTAAGTGAGAAGTTCGATTTGCTTTCAGATACGAAAGACTATAAAATTGACAGAAAAATGAAAAGAATGTAAAAGTGAATTGAAAAATATACTGCGCTTGATATTGCTGAAAATTGTAAGAACAGAGATTTAAGTAATAGAGATTAATCCTCTGCTTAAAGAGTGGACATAGTCCAGCATACTGGATGAACCACTATAAATCTAAATCTGTGTCTATTGTCTGATACAATTTAGACTTTATTTTCGTTTTCTATATTTTCTCTTAGCTCAACATTTATAAGCACTATCACAGCAGCGGTAATCTTACATTGCAGTCTATCATCAGTATTTTTGGGGCGTGAGAGTTGTTGTTATCCCAATTTCCTGATATCCGTTCCTTAAGGTGGGTGACACAATTTGTGTGCATTCAGCACGATGGGATTTTCTTGCACAGATATTGGTGTCACTTTACATGATGGATTCCAGATGGATCGAGATACAGTTGATTATCAATTGCATGGTACTTTAGTGACCAAGATATTTAAAGCCTTCAATGCTTTGGGAACAATAGCATTTTCTTTTGGAGATGCAATGCTACCTGAAATACAGTCGACTCTTAGGAACCCTGAAAAAAAAATTGTACAAAGGTGTTTCAGGAGCATACACAGTTATCATTGTAAGCTACTGGACGCTTGCATTTGTAGGTTACTGGGCATTTGGATCAGCGCTAGAAGCATATGTTATCAATTCCTTGACAACCCATGCATGGGCAATTGTTATGGCGAATTTGTTTGCAGAAATTCAGATTTCAGGTTGTTTTCAGATATATTGTAGACCAACATATGCCTAGTTTGAGGAAGAATTTATACCAAATAGAGGGACTCGTATGCTGAGACATTCTACCGTTTGATTTCTTTGCACATCAATTTATGTTGGATTGGTTACTCTCTGCACTGCAACTCTCCTTCTTTTTGGAGATTTGGATTTTATTTGTCAGCACTTGCATTGTGATATTGCTATCAGGATTTAACTGTGTGATTTTGAGTCAAACTCATTGACCCATGTTTCATGAGTAGTGATTCAACATGAATCCATCTCTCATGAGAATGAATGGAACACTTAGCACTCATTGGATCTAGGTGATGCTCACAGGGGTGAAGCACCGAGATTTCCGGGGAGGTCACCCATCCCAGTACTACTCCAGCTTGAGCGTGCTTAACTACGGAGTTTCCTCCATGGTTAAACCCAAAGCTTGCAACCCCATTTGCAAAACCTTACCAAGTGTTGTGCCTTATGAACCATTCATTAGAAAGCCCTTTAAGCTCATCAATTGATAAGTAGGAGATAATTTCCACAGCAAGTCAAATTGTGATATTGCTATCAGGATTTAATTGTGTGATTTTGAGTCAAACATATTGACCCATGTTTCATGAGTAGTGATTCCACATGAACCCATCTCTCATGAGAATAAATGGAACACATAGCACTCATTGGATCTAGGAGATGCTCACAGGGGTGAAGCACCGGGACTTCCCAGGAGATCACCCATCCCAGTACTTTTCCAGCCTGAGCGCACTTAACTATGGAGTTTCCTCCATGGTTAAACCCAAAGCTTGCAACCCCATTTGCAAAACCTTCACCAAGTGTTTTGCCTTATGAACCATTCATTAGAAAGCCCCTTAAGCTCATCAATTGATAAGTAGGAGATGATTTACATAGCAAGTCAAATTGTGATATCGCTATCAAGATTTAACTATGTGATTTTGAGTCAAACTCATTGATCCATGTTGCATTCCTTAAAGTTGGAAGAAAGCTTAGGATTAACTTGATATTCCATCCTATACGTATTTTGAATGTTGCCATTTTTGTGTGCTATTCAATTGTGGCACTATAAGGCTCAATTGGAGCAATTAGATTCATTACAATAGATAGAAAGACATACAAGCTATTCCATGACATAGTTGAACTGCCCTGCCAAGAAGAAGGCTTTAAAGGAGCCTGGTTCTTAGCAAGTATAGTTAAGGAAGATTGGAGCAAAGTTTGCTGATGAATTCAAGATTTTGATGACTGATCGTAACAATGAGGGAGATGGTGGAGGCTTGTTAGATATGGCCCGAGCCCCCTATTTCCAGCCAACAGCACTTTGAGCTTCATAAATAAATTGAAACATATGACCGAGATGGGTGGTGGGCTGGAGTTATAGATTCTGTCTTAGCAGATAATAACTATAGTGTTTGTTTTCCCCGTTCTAAATATGTAATATGTAAGGAGGAATTGATGAAACGTCAGACTCATTCTAAACATGAGAGAAAATACCCAACGACTACTCCATGTCTTGAGTATGCTGGGGAAGTCATTGTTGAGCATCTAGATAATATCTGCTACAGACACACAAAAGCAAGTCTGAAACAGCTAGTGAACCTTGCTTATAATTCATCACTCACGGCATTGCTCAAGGCTTATCTTGGTTTTTGGCGCATTTGATACATATTCTGCAGTATGTATCATTTGGAGTTATCTTGCTCGTTTTTTCTTCAATGAGCTTTTGAACCAGATTTTATATTTATAAACTATAAATAATATATTAGTGGCATACCATTTTGCTTTAAAAAAATGTTTTATATTATTGTGTAGATTATATGTAGCCCAAATATGCAATATCTCTTTTTGTCTATCATTAAAAAAATCAAGCATCAGTACAATGATTGAAGTATATGATTTAATTATTTTTAATATCATGTATATTGATGTTGATGACATTCGTGCTAAGTGGTTTAGTGCTTCAAACCCTCACTAGGCTATTGTGTTAACAGTCCTTGGGACTTTGTTGGGCTATTGTTTTCATGGATTTAGATCCCAGACAAAATTTAAGTTTTTGAAACTTGTCATGAGCCAAAGTGTTCACGAATTTATTTACTATTTAATATTTTTTAATACAATTTGTAACTTCAACCAAACTTTGTTGAAAAAAAGTTATAATTTAGTGATGTCAAATCTCAATATGCTTACTTTCCCTATGGAACACTAGATTCTTTGTTATCTATATAGTACCCTAGTTGTTTATCAAAATGCAAATATGCTGGGTCAATTATGCAATTGTTGTATAGCTATATTATGTGACAAAATAAGAAGTTTGTAGCTTTATACTTTGCTTTCACTTGGAAAGTGATATAGAAGGTTATATTACAAAAATTAAAGTAAAAATATAACTTGAAATAAGCTTGTTTGTTGTATTCTCTTAATTTACATTTGTATATTCAATCACTCAACTATCCTCTAAATGTTGAAATTGGAGAATGCAGCTCGTTCTGATTCTCATATAATTGAGAATTGTAATAGTCAAATAGAGCAATGTTTTACACAATCATTTATATAATCTTGGGGTTCTCTAGTTTTGATTCTTTTAAATTTAACAACTTAAGTAAATTCAATAGGTTTTGCAACTAGTTTGCAACTAATCATCTAAAACATATAATAGAAAATTAATTTTTTTTTTTGAGACATGAATGTTCAATCTTCATTTTGCAATATTATACCAAGAATATGGTCCTTGCCAAATCTATGATTTCAAATTCAGAAGCACTAAATTTTACACATGAAGTTGAATTGACAATGTGGAGAATGCTATCTATATACAAAAAATAAAAGATGAATATCACCACTTAAGTTCCTTAAAAAATTGAGATTCACTCGATCTTTTAGAGAACCTTTCTATATTGTAGTTATAAGAACCATGGAATACCACAAACTTGGTGCTTATTTAACAATGTACAAGGTCTTATTTAATCCGTCAATATAGGCTTCTTTACAAGGTATATAATTTGTGCTATAGGTGCGATTTAATGTAACTAATACGTGTTGATCTTTAAGCCATGTTGCCTATTAGTGTTAAACACTTAGTCATTTCCTAGGCAGTGTTGGTCGGTCATCATTGCAACCAAGCCATCCAATATGAGATGAGCAATGTATGATAGACTTGTTCACAGTTTCAGTTTGAGCCAAGTAGGTCTTCAGTTGCCAAGTACTCCAGTTTTGACCAAGTGGTAGTGTATGCTGAGTGTGTCAGAAGTCAGTTGACGCCGAGTGAAGAAGAGACAATCTATGTCGAGTGACACAATTGCTACTGGGCATTCAAAAGTCGAGGGACAACATGAATATCAGTATGGACTGAGCGTCAGTATATTTAGGTGCCGAGTTAACCAATTTTGCCATATGTGTTTGTGATGACACAAATACTTATGTAAACCATTTTTGGCCGACTTTTGCACTTAATTTATGAATTATAGAGACAACTAAGAAGGTAATTATGTATGCATTTTGTTAGATATCATTGATCTCTATGTGAGGTGATCAATCGATTAGAAAAATGGAATGACTAAACGAAAAACATGATGAATCTAGACCGTTGATCTTGATCTAGAAGGTTCATCAAATGTTTATTATAAGAGGGATGCAAACCATAAATCGTAAGGATGGGATAATGATGCAAACAGAGATGAAGTGATTAAAAAAAGGAGGCTATGTTTGTGAGAAGCAAAGAGATTAGACAAAGCAATCAAACAAAGCAACAAAGGGTAGAACAAAGTATATCAGATAAGGAGATCAAATCAAGATTGGAAAGAGAAGGTCCATAATCTAGCAACATAGTGCTAATTGTAGGATTGGGCACTGAAACATTCTAACCAGTGTATCAAGGCAAATCTCTTAACAGAATGGTCCTAACAAGCCTATTCAAATCTTCCAAGAGAGTGCTTACTTATTTTTAAGTTAAAATCCTTTAATTAAGGTGGATTGTAAGCCCTTAATAAGGAAGACCCCTCACAAGGTAGATCACCAGAAGTGATCAAACATTGTAGCCTTAACAAGCACACTTTATTGCAACTATAGTGAATATTTGTGGCTCTCATCCCCACCCTAGTTTTAGCTTCACCTTGAAGGGTTTCTAGGTAACCAAATTTCTTGTGTTATGTGTGTACATTTACTTTCATGTTTATAGATGTGATGCATACTTAGATCTATTACAACATGATAATTATATAATTAGTGATCTAGATATGTGATGGGTAAATTATGAATGTGTTTGATTTGTTTGAAGAAATTAAAAGTTTTATAGATCTTGATTCACCCGCCCTCTTAGTATCTCACTTCCCAATAAAACTTCCAACGATTGGTATCAGAGTTATTGTTCTCTTAGAAGAAGTCTAACAACTTGAGAGTTAAGACCTTGGAGATGGAGGCTTACAAATTGGGAAAGATCATTGAAAATCAGAAACTTGAGATTTAGATTGTATTGCAATAGCTTGAAGCAACAAGAGAAGAGTTAAAAAGATCCTTAAAGAAAATAAAAGAGTTGGCTATTTAGAAAAATGATACACTTTATTAAGAAGATGACATTAGAGGATTATTTGATTATAAGAACTCCAATGAAAATAATGCAACAATAACATACCTATTGGAGAAGAACAACATTTTGAATGAAGAAGTTAAAGGATTGAAGAGAGAACGTGAAATCCAATCAGTGAAGTTATGTGAAGTGATTGAACAAAAAAAGAAAATTGAGGAAGAAAAAGTCATGGCATAAAAAGACAAGAGACAAATGACTATCAGATTCGATGAAAGAACATCTGATGTGCAGAAGCTCAGAAAGATTCAACATGACATGATGAATCAATTGCTACTTGCAAATCAAGAACTAAACATAAAGGATATGGAGATTGCAAATTTGAGATCACAAAATGATGAACTAAGGAATGAGTTAAGATATGAGAAGGAACTGATGGAAATGATAAACAAACCTAATGAAGCTATAAGATACTTTGAAGAACTGATGAGATCACCAAGAACACCTAGTCACACCTCTGGACTAGGATATTCCAAGCACCTTTAATACACTAAAGAAGTAGAGTCATCAAAGAATGGAGAATAGAGGAATGCAAAGACAAAGCACAACAAACCTACATGTCATCACTATGGGAAGCTTGGACACACAACCAACATTTGCAGAAGCAAAAATGGTAAGAAAGATCTTAAGCCTAAATTTAATGAACACTATTTTAACTGCAAGAAACAAGGACACTAAACATATGAATGTAGGTATAAGATTAGAAATACACAAGTTGCACCTAGATTTGAAGGTCATTGCTACAATTGTTAGAAATATGGGCATAAAGCTTAGGAATGCAGATCGAAAGCAAAATCCAATTAGACAACCAAGAAGCAAGGGAATGCATCCAAGCAAGGTAATTTCTACAACTGGGATTATTTCACATTATAGTTGTCATTATTGTGGTGAATATGGTCATATTCTAGAAAACTATATAAAGACACATTTCAAAGGCAATAATAAGAGTTGGTTGAATGTAATCTTAGTTTGCTTTAGTTGTCAGAAGATTGGACATGTAAGTAAGAATTGCAACACCCAAGCACTAGCACCAAGAAATGAACATAACAAAGGAAAAGACAAAGTTGATGTAGAACAAACAAGAAAGGAGATTAACAAAAACGAGAGAAAAAAGCAGAAGGTAGTAGTGGAACTACTACAACATTTGGGGTCAAATTGCAATGATAGTGTAATTTGTGGTGATTTTCATTTTTTTTTTTGCAATTGTCACCAATGTCATCGCAATATTGATGTTGGCATCGTTATTGTGACATCAACATGATTATATATAAAAAAAGAAACATGACATTAATCATTCCCATTTGATTGATTGTGGAGAGTTGTGCGCGAAAGATTGTGGAGAGCTTCAAATGAGGGTATAGAGAAGTTGCAAAAGAGTGTGGAGTGTGGAGATCTACGATTTTGTAGCCATGCCCTTGCTCTGCATTTTTTTGCCCGTGTATTTTTCTTACAATGCATTCTCCTCATTATTTAGTCTTTCTACTGTTTCACACTAACTTTGAATATCTTCCTCCCTATATGAGATCTTAAACTTAATAAAATATTTTTTTGTTGTCCATGACATCAAATGAGCTTGACTATATTGTAATAATTTCCACTCAATCTATGGCTGTGCCCTAGCTCTGCAATTGCATTGTCGTGCCATGCCCTTGTGATCTTCGTGCCCTTTCCCTTTCCCTTGCCCTTGCTCTACCCTTGTTGCATACATATCCCATAATCAAAATAATAAAACAATAAAACTCACTCAACCCATGTTTACATATTCCCAGCTAGCAGGATCAAATACAATTTTCCAAGGCGATAAAATTGCATATGGAGATGCATCACTTGCATGCTAGGCATGAAGCACATTCCCCAATTTATAATGAATGGTTGGATATAAAGGCTCCATACATATGCCCAACAATGGAAGACAAGGATATAACCATACATGTATTGGCACAGTCTCCTTGTGAGGATCCCAAGTATCTACTACTATTATTAATTTGGGCATCACTATATGATCTAGAATGTTATGAAGTACTGAAGCCATTAGTAACTTATCCCATGTCTCCAAAAAATGTAGCATAGTTTCAAGGTCCCTTGACTCCCAGGAATTTGTATCCGCTATTCTCACTATTGAAAGAATAACTTCAGTGAAGAGTTGAGTGTAAGGAGTTGAAGAAGCAAGTTTATCTTCTGCGTAAATGCCATAATCACGAGCCTCATTCCCTTGCAGAAGCCTCTGCCACAATGACATTACCTCTAAACCATGCAAAGGATGTTGAAGTGGTTCCCAACCTTGAAACACTCTTATAAGCAATGGATACTTGGAATCATCGCAGGTTTACTATGCCTATACTTGAAACACTCTATAAGCAAATGCAGATGCAATACATGACAAATTACACAACTTGTAGTCCTCCAGATATTTGGATTGTAAATTCTCATGGACTCTAGCAATTGATTCCAATGTCATAGTACCTACCGCAACACTTTCTTGGATTCTATCTAGTGCCACTCCCATAATATCCTCTATGTTGTTTAGCTGTTGTTTCTGCCATGTAGTCTCTTTTTAAAGCCACTCCTCCTTTTGGTATATTGCCGTAGACTCTCTCTCGTGCCTTAAATTTTCATTATTAAACTTCTAAATGCCTCTACCATATCTAAAATCAACTTCACATTGTGTTGTAACTCTGGCATAGGTGTTTGATCCTTGATAGCTTTCATTTCAGCATTCAAGTTTTCAAGATTGGTCAACACCCTCACTAGAAGATCTCTCATGTCAAGCACTTTCTGTACTGTTTCAACACCATGTTCTTTCTTATGAGCTAACAATTCTTTAGGTGCATTTTCTTGTAAAACATTAATTTTGTTGAACAATTGTAAACTGTTAGTAAGTGCATTGTTAGTTTCTATTAGCATTGAAAGGCTTCCCTTGAACAAAATCAAAATGAAGAGTCATAAATGAAACACAAATTATGAAATTCCCTCCATTGCACCCATATCTTCTCTTTATGTCCCTAAGCTAGACAATAATGTCTATTGGTTCTCATCAACAACTAAGATAATTAATTCTCTGCCACTATCAAAACTTATCAATGGGAGAAAGATAGTCCAAATGAGTAATCAATATGAAATGGGAGTTGTGTTGATGCATTAGATATGTATGTATGTATGTATGTATGTGCATATGTATATATATGTATGTATGAATTAATGTATATATACATATGTATATGTGTATATATACATACACACATGTGTGTGTCTATGTATGTATTTCTTTATATATACTGAGAGATATTTTTTAAGGTGCTTATTACATCTTAGCACAATAGAAAAATTGATCCAGCTACATATATATTCCAAAATCTAAATAATAAACAGTAAAACTCACTCAACCCGTGCTAAGTGACTTACCTCAAGATCTTGCACAAAAGTAATGTAGACCAGGAAAAATGGGCCGAGTTTGCAAGAATTTGTACAAAAACATATCATAGAAGATATTTTTAGAAAGAAACAAGCCATGACCCAATTAAATTGGTCTAGTTGCTGATTAGCTGGGTTGATTACAAATTCTTGTAGAACTGTCATAAGATAAAGGTACAATAAAATGAACAATCAATTGTTCCCAGCTAGCATGATCAAATACAATTTTCTTAGGTGATAAAATTGCATATGCAGATGCATCACTTGCATGTCAGGTATGAAGCACATTTCCCAATTTATAATGAATGGTTCGATATAAAGGCTCCATACGCTGGCCCAACAATGGAAGCCAAGGATGTAACCATGCATGTATTGGCACAATCTCCCTATGAGGATCCCAAGTGCATACTGTTGCTGTTAATTTGGGCATTACTATATGTTCTAGAATGTTATGAAGTACTAAAGCCAGTAGTAACTTCTCCCATGTCTCCATAAAATGTAGCATAGGTTCAAGATCCCTTGGCGACTAGGAATTTATACAAACTATTCTCACAGCTAGAACAATAACTTCAGTGAAGAGTTGAGTGTAAGGAGTTGAAGAAGCAAGTTTTGCTTTTGTGTAAATGCCATAATCAAAAGGATCATTCCCTTGTAGAAGCCTCTACCACAATGACATGACCTCTAAACTATGCAAAGGATGTTGAAGTGGTTCCCAACCTTGAAACACTCTTATAAGCAATGGCAAAGCAAATTCAAATGCAATACATGACAAATTGCACAACTTGTAGTCCTCTTGATATTTGGACTGTAAATTCTCAAAGACACTCGCAAGTGATTCCAATGTCATAGTACCTACCACAACACTTTTCTAGATTCTATCCAGTGCTCCCGTAATATCCTCTATGTTGTCTAGTTAGTGCTCCCATAATATCCTCTACGTTGTCTAGCTATTGTTTTTGCCATGTAGTCTCTTTCTAAAGCCACTCCTTCTCCTTTTGGTATATTGCCATAGATTCTCTCTCGTTCGATTACAGTGCATCTCAACTAGCTGCTCCAATGATGCAATCACCTATCTATCTCTAGATTGTGCAAGCACTTGTTGTTTTACATAATCTAGATAGATAGTGTCAGTTCCAAAGCCATAAACTTGAAGACCATCATGTGTGCATCCCACTTTAGGGAAAAAATGGATGTCACGTTATTGTGCATATGTTTCAATCATTTCCTTGATAGCTTTCATTCTAGCATTCAAGTTTTCAAGATTGGTTAAGATCCTGCACAAATATTATGTAGACTAGGATAAATGGGCAGAGTTCGCAAGGAATTTTACAAAAACATGTCATAGTAGATATTTTTAGAAAGAAACAAGCCATAACCCAGTTAAATTGGTCTAGTTGCTGATTAGTTGGGTTGATTACAAATTCCTGTAGAACTGTCATCATATTAGGTACAATAAAATGAACAATCAATTGTTCCCAACTAGCAGGATAAAACATAGTTTTCCAAGGTGATAAAATCACATATGCAGATGTATGTATATATATATGTATGTATGTATGTATGTATGTATGTATGTATGTATATATGTATGTTGTTGACATTATGGTCAAGTTTGTTTATTAGTGACTCACACTTAATCAAATGGTTAGTAGCTACCGAGCTTATCTTGCAATTTACAATGTTAACCAAGTAATTCAGGTTCTACCAAGTTATACAGTTGCTACCGAGTTCTAGAATCAGTATTTAGTTCACACTGAACAGTATTTGCTAAGTTGATAAGTAATAATGCAAACCGAGCTTCGTAGTATTAACTAAGTTGCATAGTGTCAACCGTGGTCTCCAATGTCTACTGAGTTTGCAGGATTAGTGTTGACCGAGCCAAGAAGTGTTAGCCAAGTGATTCACTTTATACTAAGCTTGCAATATTAGTGTTGATTGAGACATGCAATGTCAACCAAGTGATTCAATTTATATGTTGAGTTTCGTAGTATTCACCAAGTTACTAGTGCTGACCGAGTTCAGACTACTTGGAAGTGATTAGTATGAACCAAACTTCTATGTCTACTAAGATCATGATGATGCCGAATGTTAACAATAGGTTGCCGAGTATCAGAACCTCACCAAGTTTGTCTTCAGAACCCAAGTGCCAACAGTTGAGCCAACTTTGTGTATTTTGGTGAAACTTGTATTTTAGCCTTCTTAATTCGCACTTATGCTCTTATTATATCCCACACATACATTTCTCTATTTTTGGATGTGATACAATACATTTCATATATACCAATCCAAATTACAATTCATCAAAGTCAGCTACAATACAAGTTTCACCAAAATACACAAAGTCAGCTCAACTGCTAGCACTTAAGTTTTGAAAACAAACCCGGTGAGGTTCTAATACTCAGCAACCATTGTCAACACTCGGTAGACATAGAATCTCAGTTAATACTAATCACTTCCAAGTAGTATGAACTCAATCAACACTGGTGACTCGATGAATACTACGAAACTTGACATATAAATTGAATCACTTGGTTGACATTGCATGTCTCAGCCATGACTAATTCTACAAGCTCAGTATAAACTAAATCACTTAGTTGACACTTCCTGGCTTGGTCAACACTAATACTACAAACTCGATAAACACTGGAGAGCACAGTTAACACTATGCAACCTAGTTAATACTATGAAGCTTGGTTTGTAATATTACTTATCAACTTGGTAGATACTATTCGGTGTGAACTAAACACTGATTCTAGAACTCAGTAGCAACTATAGAACTTGGTAGAACCTGAATTACTTGGTTAACACTGTAAACTGCAAGATAAGCTCGGTAGTTGCTGACCATTTGACTAAGTGTGAGTCACTAATAAACAAACTTGACCATAATGTCAACAATCTCCCCCTTTGGTATTAGAGACAAAAGCACTTATCAATCAAAATTGAATTCTCAAACTTTCAAGTTTAAAACATTCTTTTGTCTCCATCTCGTGTCTTCAACTCAGTAACATACTCTGTTTTTGAGATTTTTCAAAATTGCTTTTGTAAGAGATGTTTTCTAATTAACTATACATGTATTTGTATAATATTATGCTACTCCTCCATACATATATCACATATTATACTTTACTCACTATATACATATATCTCATATCTTTATTTTCTCCCCTTATATCACATCTTCTCCCTTTATATATCACATCTTATATTACATCTTCTTCCCCTTTTTGACATAAATGCAAAAGGTGTATGCTACATGGTAATGCCAAAATATGACAAGAAGTTAGAATGTACCTTCAAATCAATATTATAGTCTTGTCCCAGTTTTCTTGTAACACCTTGCTTGCATGCAATGCAATCTATACTTCTTTGATAACTCCATCATGTGATTAGCTATAGAGAAGTTATTATCATGGATGAGAGTTTTCGTATGTGCAATGTGTTTCTACAATGCATCGATGTTAGGGAGAATCATGCCTTGGATGTCTGCCAGTGTGGCCCTAATCTTGGCTTTTTCCCTTAATAATTATGTTTGCATATTAGTCAGAAATCTGATCTTTGAGTAGTGAGCAAAACTGTAGCTCGGGTCAAGTGACAATTGGTGCTCACTTGCCTTCAAGTATTCACCTATCTTAGATAGTTTATCTTTGATTTCTTGAGTGAAGATAGATGTATCACATAGTTTGTTGAATAATGAAGTAACATTATTTGTAGAGTTTTCTAATGAACTAAGAATAGTAGTCAATTCTACTTGATTTATTTCAAGTTTCTGTTCAACTTGCTCCAATACTTTGTTCTCAAATTTCCTCTTCGCTCTTTGTAACAACTTTTCTTGTCCATTCAGATCTTCATTGAATTTCTGGACAACTTCTGCTAATTGAACCAAAATAGGTTGAGTACTATCAACCTCAGTACTTAGTGCATCTATAAGTATGTTATTCACATCTTCAAGCACTTGGTTTCCTCTGCTTTTCTCTTCTCTAAGCTTTTGCTACTTAGCTTTCTTTTTCAATAGTTCACCTATGATGTTCATTTGATCAGGATTCAGAATAGAGATATCCTAATTTGGGATAACTATATCCTCATCAAAATCAATGTCTTCTTCTTTACCTTTGTCTTTGCTTGAAACATTAGTACTCAGTTGAGGCTTTCTCTCAATTTTTTTTGTACTTACTAAAGATTGTGGGTATCATCCCCACCCTAGTTTTACTTTCTATTTGGAAGGTTTCTAGGTCACCATTTCTTGTGTCAAAGTGTTATGAATGTTTTAAAGCTTTCAATTTTTCATGAATGCAATTAGATCAAAATATATATGAAAGATTAATTGGTGAAATAAATTTTATTGGTTCCTAATTCGCCCCTCCCCTCTCAGTAACCTATCCTATCCTATATTTTCAATAATATTTATGTATATATATGTATGTATGTATGTATGTATGTATGTATATATGTATGTGCATATGTATGTATGTATATATATATATATATATGTATGTATGTGTGTATATACATATACATACATATGTATATTTGTGTATATATACATACATACACATGTGTGTGTTTATGTATGTATGTATATATATAGAGAGATCTTGTGGATTGTGGATTATGGGTTATACAAAAAAAAAAAAAAACACGACATTAATCATTGACCATTTGTTTTGATTGATTATGGAGAGCTATGTACGAAAGAGGGTGGAGAGCTTCGAACGAGGGTGGAGAAATCTAAATGGTGGAGGAATTGCTCTGCACAATCTAAATTCATGGTAAAAGAATAAACCCTCAATTTTGTCTTTTATAAAAAGTTCAACTTTTATTGTCTCATAAATGCTCCATACATTGGTAGGTGAAATGACTTAGATCTTCAAACTCAAGCTTGGCAAGAACTATACATCATCAAGCTCAGTTAGAACTAATTGCTAAGCTGACTTCACTTGGTTAAGTTATATGACTACGTTAAGTCATACAACCTGACCTTACTCGGTTAGAACTGAAGAATAACCTGGTAATGCCTGACAACTTGGTTATAATTGAGATTAACTAGGTTAAACCACGTTTCCTCCATTTGTCTTAGTGCATTAGGTATGCTGATTTTTGATGCAGGAGCATCCTGGGTTGCCTTGTAATCCTGCACCTTTTGTTCATTTTGCTAGTTGGTACCAACTTCTTAGTGGGTGCCGAGCATTTAGTTGCTACCGAGCATTAGTGGATGTCGACTTCTTAGTTGCTACCAAGTGATTCCTTTGGTTGCCGAGTGATCCTTTGGTTGCTGAGTCCTTCATGGTTGCCAAGTGTTGAAGGATGTCGACTTTGTAGTTAATGCTGAGTGACTCTTTAGATGCCGAGATCGTGTGGTTGCCGAGTGCCAGTATTTTGTGGAGTCTTCATTTGCCGAGTTGTCTGTGTTTGGTTCCAGTTTGGACCAACCTTGCTTGTGTTTAATTTGGTATGGGTAGTTAATATTTGATGTGAGCCGACTTGTGGCTAGATTATGCATTTAATGTAAGAGTTTATAAGTTGGTATTTGCATCAGGTCGACTTGTGGCCTTTCTATGTTCAAGAATCTTTTGTAAGTCATTTTGGCAAGTATTTAAGGAAGTCTAGGATGAGTTTTAGGTAGATGGGTAGAACATAGAGGATTGGAATAATGATAATGAATCTGAAAGTGTGAACTTGAAGGTGGATTGTGAATCTATAGGTTGTATATTGTAATTGGCCTAACCCAGAAGGCGTTACAACTAGGCATGTATGCTGATTATCTGATGAATATATAAACATCATGTTCTCTCTCTCCTTGGTGTTGTTCTTGTGTTTTGTTTTCCACTGTGTTGAATCTTGCAGGTTGGTTTGGATAGCTGGGTGTTCCTTTGGCTCTAACCCCCTATCTTCCTTGCATCAGGTGGTATCAGAGTGGGGTTCATCCTTGTGGTGATTGGATTGTGTTGAACCTTGAGTGAATTTGGTTATGGGGTTGCACATCTACAGATTTGACCTATACCTTGTAGAGGGTTATGATCTTGTAGGAACCTGATATATAAAGACAGTTTGAGGTAGAGAAAATTTTGATAATGCAATATTGGATACGTTGAGACAAATTGTAGCTAGACTAGATGCTGTGGAGATAGCTCAGAGGAGAAGAACACATCTTGATGACAAAAGTGATGATGAAGCAATAGCACCAAACCCTAATCCAGAACCTAAAGAAGACCAAGATGAAGCAAGGTTGTTGAGAGTGTTATCTAGGGAAAATTCAAAGCCTATGGTGGAAGTTGTTCCTTATAATGGAAAACTAGACACCAATGTTGTGTTGGATTGGATCTCTAAAATGGATAAGTTCTTTGAGTATGAAAACACTCATAATAGGAAAGTGAAGATTGCAGTTACAAGGTTAAAAGAACATGGCTCACTTTGGTGGGAGCATTTGCAAATTGATAGACAAAGGAGAGAAAAGAAGAAGATCAGAACTTGGGTGAAGATCGTAAACAAAGTGAAAAACAAATTCTTTCCTACTGATTACCAAGTTAGCTTGTTGAGAAAAATGCAAAATTTGAGACAAAAGGACATGACTGTGAAAGAGTATACCAAGAAATTCTATAGATTGGACATTAGTTTTGAACATGTGGATGCTGATGTTGATAAAATTGCAAGGTACATAAATGGGTTGAGATTTGGAATTCAAGATGAAATAAGTTTCGTGAAATTGGAAAGTGTGGAGGAAGCATACCAATATGCCTTGAAGGCTGAGGAGATCTTGACAAAGAAGCATGAACAAATACAAAGAGGTAGAGGTGGTAGATTCCAAAAAGGTAGAGTTAGATCTTATGGATAAGGTGACAGATTTGACAATTTTGTGCAAGATAAAAATAAATCTAAATGGAAGAATGATGACAAAGGCAAGACTTAGTGGAAAGGTAGTGATTCCTGCCGAGGAGGTACTGGTTCTTACCAAGGAAGAGGTAATTCTTATTCTAGAGGTGGTTTTCATGGTAATTGTTTTAGATGTGGTAAAGAAGGACATAGATCTTTTAAATGTAGATCCTCTGAAAGTAGGCAAGGTAATAGGAATGTTGTGATTCAAGGAGATGATGAGGGCTCACCAAGTGGACCTAAGGCTGGTGAAAATTTGATGGTGAGAGGAACCTTATGTATAAGGGAAGTGATGAGAAACCTATTTTAAGGAGAAGTCTTTTCAAGACCAGATGCAAGATGGCTGGAAAATGCTGCAAGGTGATCATTGATAGTGGAAGTTCTACAAATTTGGCATCAGAAGAGTTGGTTACAAAGTTGTAGTTGCAGAGGTTGAAACATTCTAAACCCTATCATGTTTCCTGGATCAAAGACAAGCATAAGATATTGATAAGTGAGAAATGCCTTGTGAAGTTCAAGATTGGACATTACTTTGATGAAGTTTTGTGTGATATTATGCCTATGGATTGTTGTCATATTTTGTTGGGTAGACCTTGGCAATATGATAGATCTGCTATACATGATAGAAGATTGAATCAATATACTCTTTGGGTGAATGGGAAGAAACAAATATTACTACCCTTGATTGAAAGTCCAAATGAGGTTAGTTGTACTACAATAAAAATTTTCATGGTTAATGGAAAACAATTTGAAAAAGATGTGAAGAAGAATCAAGTTTGTTTTGCTATAGTTCCTAAAGGACCAAGTGTTGGTAGTAATGATCGAGCAGCAAAAGCTGGTAATGATCGAGTGACAATAGATAGTGGTATCCAAGTACTAGAGGAAATTACAGAATTGTTGAATGAATATAAAAAGATTGTTGCTAAAGATATTTCTGATGGTTTACCTCTAGTAAGAAATATAAGTCATTGTATGGATCTGTTTCTTGGAGCTAGTTTTCCAAACAAAGCACCACATAGATTAACACCTATAGAGAAGGAAGAACTTAGTAGACAAGTGCATGAGTTGTTATAGAAAGGTTTGATCAGATAAAATTTGAGTCCATGTGCTGTACCTGCTAGAATGCATAATGTGTATTGATTCCAGAGCTATTAACTAGATCATAGTGAAATATAGGTTTCCTATGCCAAGGATGGATGACATAATGGATTGTTTGAGTGGAGCAAAGTATTTTACCAAGATTGTTTTAAAGAGTGGCTATCATCAGATCAGAATTAGAGAAGGTGATGAATGGAAGACTGCTTTCAAGACAAAAGATGGTTTGTATGAATGGTTGGTTATGCCTTTTGGTTTGACTAATGCACCTAGTACTTTCATGAGGTTGATAAATGAAGTTTTGAAAAGATTCTTGGGTAAGTTTGCAATTGATTATTTGGATGATATTCTAATATTCAACAAGACTAAGGAAGAACATCTTGAGCATGTTAGACAAGTATTGGAAAGGTTGAAAGAGAATAAGTTGATGATTAGTCTGAAAAAATGTTCTTTTATGCAATAAGAGATTGTGTCTTTGGGATTTGTTATTTCAACTGATGGTTTGAGAATGGATCCAGAGAAGGTTAAAGCTATTTTGGAATGGCCTACACTTGAGAATGTGGGTGAGGTAAGATCATTTCATGGTTTGGCTAGTTTCTACAAGAAGTTTATAAGGAATTTTAGTGTTGTTTGTAATGTCATGACTGAGACAATGAGAGGCGATAAAAATGAATTCAAATGGACACATGGAGCTGATAAGAGATTTCATACTTTGAAACAAAAGGTTGCTAAGTTACCTATATTAGCTTTGCCTAATTTCAATAAGGTATTTTAAGTTGAATGTGATGCTAGTGATAGTGCAATAGGAGCTATATTAAGTCAAGAAGGTAAACCTATTGCTTTCTTTAGTGAGAAGTTGAATGATTCTAAAAGGAAATATTTTGTGTATGATCAAGAGTTTTATGCTATTGCTCAAGCCTTGAAGAAGTGGAGACATTATTTGATTCCTAAGGAGCTTGCGTTGTACACTGATCATAAAGCTTTATAGTACTTGGAAAGTCAACATAAATTGACGTAGAGACCTATGAAGTGGGTTGAGTACTTAGAAAGTTTTACATTTGTGATTAAGCATGAGAGTGGAGTTACTAATAGAGTTGCTAATGCATTGAGCAAAAGAAATTCTTTATTGATTGATATGAGGGTTGAAGTTCTTGGTTTTGATGAAATGAAAGAGTTGTATGATACTGACCCTGATTTTTCTGAAGTGTGGAGAGAGTGCAAAGGACTACATTTAACATATCACATAAGTAAGTATGATGAATATTTCATTCAAGAAGGTATGTTGTTCAAAGGTATTCAATTGTGTATCCCTAAAGGTTCTATCATGTTGAATTTGATCAAGGAAAAGCATAGTGGTGGATTGGCTGGACATTTTGGAATTGACAAGACATTGAGTTTGCTAAAAGATGAGTATTGTTGGCTACAAATGTATAAGGATGTTTAGAAATTTGTAAAGAATTGTGGAGTTTGTCAAGTTACAAAAGGAGTAAGTCAGAATATTGGTTTGTATACACCTATTGTTGTTCCTGAGAAACTTTGGAGTGACATCAATATGGATTTTGTTCTTGGATTGCCTAAAACAGTAAAGGGGTATGATTCTATATTTGTTGTGGTGGATAGAAAATTGCTAAGATGGCTTATTTTATACCATGTAAGAAAACATTAGATGCTGAGCATGTTGCTGAATTTTTTTTTAAAGAGATTGTGATATTGCATGGATTACGAAGAAGCATTATTTCTGATAGAGACAATAAGTTTGTTGGTTACTTTTGGAAGAATTTATGGAAAAAGATGGGTACTGAGTTGAAGTTTAGTTCCACATTCTATCCATAGATAGATGGACATACAGAGGTTGTGAATTGAAGCTTGGGTAATTTGCTGAGATATTTAGTAGGAGACAAGCCAAGTAATTGGAAGATGGTATTGACACAAGCTAAATTTGCATATACTAATTCTTTGAATAGGAGTATAGGGAAGACACCTTTTGAGATTGTTATAGGAATGTAGCCTAGAGGAGTATTAGATTTGAGAGACATTGTTGGTGAAGAAAAGAGAAGTGCTATAGGAGAAGAATTTGCTGATTTTATGGAGTCTTTGCATAAGGAAGTGAAGTTGAGGTTGGAATAAAGTAATCAAAAGTATAAGGAGAATGCTGATAAGTCTAGAAAGCATCATGTTTTTGAAGTTGGTGATGAGGTGATGGTTCATTTGAAGAAAGGAAGATTTCCTATTGAAACATATAGTAAGTCGAAAATGAAGAAGTTTGGACCTTGTAAAATCTTGAAGAAGTTTGATAGTGAAAATTCTTATGAAGTTGAGTTACCTAATGACATTGATATATCTCCTATATTCAATATTGCTGATTTATATAAGTATCATGAGTCAGATGATGAAGTTGTCATATTAGAAGATTATCCTAAGAATCATATTGAAGAAGTTGAATATATATTGGATCAGAGAGTTAATAAGAGCACAAGAGGAAAATATTACAATGAATATTTGGTAAAGTGGAAGAATAGACCAATTAAAGATGCTACATGGATTTCTCAATCTAAGTTGGATTTAGCTCAGGTTGTGACACTTGTATGATTCAAGAGAATCATGTCTCCAACCCTAGTTGTCTGATGTAGGAGCATCTTGGGTTGCATTGTAATCTTGCACCTTTTGTTCATTCTGCCAGTTGGTGCCAAGTTCTTAGTGGGTGTTGAGTGTTTAGTTGCTATTGAGCATTTAGTGGATGTCGAGTTCTTAGTTGCTGCCGAGTGATTCCTTTGGTTCCTAAGTCCTTTGTGGTTGCCAAGCATTAAAGGATGCCAAGTTCATAGTTGATGCCGAGTGACTCTTTGGATGCCGAGCTTGTGTGGTTGCTGAGTGCCAATATTTTGTGGAGTCTTCATTTGCCGAGTTGTCTGTGTCTGGTTCTAGTTTAGGCTGACCTTGCTCATATTTAATTTGGTATGGGAAGTTAATATTTGATGTGAGTTGACTTGTGGCTAGATTATGCATTTAATGTAAAGGTTTATTAGTTGGTATTTGCATCAGGCCAACTTGTGGCTTTTCTATGTTCTAAAATCTTTTATAAGTCATTTTGGCAAGTATTCAAAGAAGTCTAGGATTGAGTTTTAGGCAAATGGGTAGAACCTAGAGGTTTGGAATAAGGGTTATGAATTTGGAAGTGCAAAACTTGAAGGTGGATTATGTATCTATAAGTTGTATATTGTAATTAGCCATAACCCAGAAGGCCTTACAATTGGGCATGTATGTTGATTATCTGATGAATATATAAACATCCCATTCTCTCTCTCCTTGGTGTTGTTCTTGTGTTGTATTTCCCACTGTGTTGACTCTTACAGGTTGGTTTGGATAGCTAGGTGTGCCTTTGGCCATAGTCCCCCTTTCTTCCTTGCATCAATTTTGACTTACTTCCTTGCTTGTCTAGAATTGATGTAGGATATTATTTTTATTCACAACTCCAATGATATTTTTGGATGCTTACTCAAAGGTAGTTGACTAACCCAAATCATTGACATGGGTGTCAACTATTGATAACAATTATTCAATTGTATATTTTCACTGATGTTACACAAATGATATACTCTTATTGAGCATTGTTAGTTGGATCTAAGTTCAAAAGACTCTAGTATTGCTCGACAAAAAGTTTAGAAGAGAAGTTTAGGAATTCCTGTGCAAACCAAGTTAGGTCGGTTACCAAAGGAGTTTAGTGTAAACTGAGTCAGATCAGTTATGGAGCAAGAGAACCTAAGAAACAAGAACACAAGGAGGATAATATATCTTATGTGATATATTTAAATTCATTAGAGCCATTGATAATGTATTTAAGCCTATTAAGTCAAGATGTAAAGGCTAGAGAAGCCATTTGTAATAAGTTGTCAAAATTGTGCAAGGAGATCTTAAGGTGGTCAAGTATGTCAAAATAGCTATGTAATATGTGAATGGAACTATTTGTATCCATATATTGTCATTTGAGTCATAATTTTGATCTATGTTGGGTTTATACCAAAAGTTGTAATATGAAAATGCATAAAGTGCATAAATATTGTCAAAGTTGCATAATTATTATAAAAATGGATGTATGGTCAAACCAAAGTAATAATGGAAGGAAAGAGATACATTTGAAACAAATTTGATAAAATTTCAAGTTGTTATTTTGATTGATTTTTTAGTTTTAGTGTTGGTTCTAGGTTGTGTACGTCCATGTACATACTGGAAACCATGTAAAATCTATATATATGGATCAAGTAGTGAATCCTTCAGCTCATCTCTTTCTTCAATAAAGAGATCAATTTGTCCAAGTGCCTTTTCAAGGTTCTTTATCAACTGTTCCATATTCATAAGGATCTTACTCAAGCTGTTAAGCCTCTTTTGAGTAACTATGCTCTGATACCAATTGTTAGAAATAGGAATTCCTAGGGGGGGAGGGAATCAGTAATTTACAAACTTTAGTTGCCAACTAGATATTATTTGTTACTTTAACTAATACATAACAAAGTAATAAAGTAATGCTAAACTAGTAACAGTAACAATGCACGAAGATAACTCATAACACCATATTTTGTTGACTAGGGAAACCTTGGCCAAGGGAAAACTCCGGTGGGGATGATACCCACTAGATAAAATACTGATATATAAGTTCCTTGTTAGAGGATGGACCCTGTTAGGAGTCAATGAGAAAATTCAATATACAGAGTCCCTGTTAGGAGACATTGAATCCCTGTTAGGAGTTGTAATTCAGTAGATGCAAGATGAGCCTACTGCCCAAGCATGCACTTCCAATTACAAGAAAAGCTCACTGCCCAAACAAGTAATCAAACTTCTGGAATATAGATTCTTTCTTAGATTGATCTTAGATCAAAAAATAGCTTCACAAAATTCGCATATATCACTTTCAGAAAAGTTCACATACAATTGGTCAACACAATTTCTCCAAGATAACACTCTTGAATACACATGATGTCCTTTGCATAAATACCATGCTTTTTCATAATTTTTTTGCGAGGTCCGCTAAAACCACAATACACTTTTTCAACTTAGAGTAAACATCTAGTATGTCGGTCCTAATTGGTCAAGTAATTATTTTGTAAACAAAATAATTCCTTTCCTTTAATTCTACTATCTTGTTACAATGGTAAAACACAAATATCTCTTTTCTGTACAGTCTGTACTGACTTCCAAGGTTACACATTTCATCATCTGTTGGAAATTTGATTGAAAAAGCTCATTATTGAAGATCAAAGAGGGAGATTGTTGCAAAGAAGAAAGATTGTTGTAAAAGAATATTTTCAATCATTGTTTTGTCATTGATATCAAACCTGCTATTTGTAGGGATAATATTTGCTTATAAGATCCAAGTACTGTCACTCAATTGATTGATGAAGAGGATTTGATCAACAATATGTAACAAGAGCACCTAAGGGAAAGGTTGAGTTATGATGTTGTAATGAAGTGCAAGGATCAATTAAGACAATGATTAAGTAATATATTGATGACATACTAAAAGACACAGATGTTGGTCACACTTAGAATTATTGGAGGAAGAAGTTGTAACAAGGTTGACTGCAAAGATTGAACTAAGATCATTAGTGGGTGTCGAGAAAGTTAGTTGAAGTTGAGTAAAAAAATTTTTTAGTGTGCGTTGAGTGATCTTCATGTGCCGAGTAAAGATCAGGTGCTGAGCATCAGGAAATTTTCAGTTGGTGCCGTGTGATCTTCAGGTGCCGAGCATCAAAAAAAACACAGTTGATGTTGAGTAACACAGTATGTGCCGAGCACCAATATTTCAATAGTGCCAAGCTATTGCATTATTTCAAAAGATGAAGATTTGCCAAATCTAAGCTGACATAATGGTTACATTGAATTTTGTGAATGAGTTAGAAGATAAAGATGACGAGTTGGTGGCACAGAATCCTATGTAAACCATTTTTGTGCAAATTTTAAAGAATTATTCAAGAAGTTTCTAGAGGAAACAAAATATGGGTCAAATGCAATGAATCCTACCTAATCCATGCAAATTGAAATTGAAAAATGGAAGAATCGAGCAGGAAAAGGTACTCCAAGACTTCTATTTAAGAGGTCATAGACCAAGAAGCAAAGAGTTGTTGATACTATTGCTGTTGAAGAGCCAAATATATGAAGTGGTTAGAAGGGTGTCAAGGAGGAGGCATCTAGGAGAAGGAAGAGCACAGAGGCTTTACTTCTACAAGTGGTGATGAAGAGATGATTGCACTGGTACATTGAATGTGGAGACTCAAGGAGACAAAGCTTGAAAGAAGGGCAAGCTATCAAGAGTTGTAGAGATTGAAGGCTAGGCAAGGGTCTGAGTTGAGAAGTGATCCGAGATCTGCAAGATAAGTTGTATGTTGTAGTCAGGTCAAGATTTTCTAATACTCTCTAGCAATTGTATTAGATCTGAAAATCCTATGGACTTAGGTTGGCCTAATAACCATTTGTAAATCCTTTCACAAAGTGGCATTCCAAGTGAATGTTCTAAAGTCCTCTAACCAGGCCCACTTTTAACAGGGTGGTTAAATCCTCTAACAAGGTCACATTTAACAATGTGTTGTAAGCCTTTAACAGGGTAGGCCTTTCACAGGGAATCACTTCAGAAGAGTGAGAATTGAGTAGCATGTTATTGGTGATTTTTCTCAAATTGGGTTTCCACGTAAATCACTATGTCATGTGTTGATTTCTTATGTGTTATGATTGCATGTTGATTTATAGTAACTTTCTGATTAGATAAGTTAAAGCTTGGATGAATGAATGGTTGAATGGATCCACTATACCTAGTGAAAAGTTTGAATAGGACATCTGGACCTTGAATAACTAATTCACCCTCCCCAGTTATTCTAAAGCATTTCTAATAATTGGTATTATAGCCATCTGCTGATTTAGTTTCAAGGTACTAGAAGTAGAAAGATCAAGATGTCCAAGAGAGAAGTTCCCAAGCTCAACAAAGACAACTTTGTTGTATGGCAGAGTTTGATGAAATTGCACCTTGGATCAATAGGCGACTATGTACAAGCCTCAATTGAAATAGAACATGTAACTCTTGTAGGACCTCTCACTGCAGATGATTTGAACAAAAAGAAGGAGCATAACCAAGCAATGTTGGAGATTACCTTTGCACTTAACTATGCAGAATATGATGACATCAAAGACTGTGACACTACATTTAAAATGTGGAAAACCTTGTCAGAAATCTATGGAGGAGATCAGAATGTCCAGAGAGCAAAGAGAGAAAGCTTAAGAGGAAATTTTGATGACATGAAGATGGAGGAAGGTGAAAATGTTGCTCAATACGCTACAAGAATGAAAGAAGTGGTGAGTGCAATAAGAAGTCTAGGTGGACAATTGGAAGAAGAAACAACTATCAACAAATACTTAAGAATTCTACTTCCTATCTATGCTATTAGAGTTTTAGCCATCTAAGAGCTGAGGTGTGTACAAGGGAACACACTAACTTTTGAAGGAATAGTTGGAAGACTTACTACATTTAAGCTATCCAATTTTGACAACTACAGACCTAAGAACCTTGAATCTACTTTCAAGGCCAAGATGACAATAAAAGATACTGAGGAGGACACATCAAGCAAGAAAAGAAGAAAAGGAAAACATGCATCCAGTGATAGCAGCACAGATGAGGAAGATGTGGAATAGTTAGAAGCACTACTAGCTAGGAGATTTCATATAGGTAAAGGAAAATTCAAAGATAAACTCCCTATCATATGTTTCAATTGCAATGAAGTAGGTCATATAGCTGCAAGATGTCCATAGAAGAAGAACTACAAAGAAGGAAACAAGTTCAGGAACAAAAGAGAAGATGACAACAAAGAGAAAGGCAAGAGATGCTACATTGTTGAAGAAGACTCTAATGAAAATGATGATGAAGTAGTCTATGTAGCCATGAAGGATGAATTAGACAAAGATGAAGATGAAACAACATCATTGGTTACCTGTGTGAACAAGATTGACAAGTGGATCATAGAGAGTGGATGCTCACATCGCATGACAGGAGATAAAAGTAAGTTCATTACCTTTACTCAATATGATGAGAATAGTGTTAGATTTGGTAATAACGCCCTATGTCAAATCAAAGGAAAAGGCTCTATTAAACTTACACAGAAAATTTCATGCAATAATGCATACTATGTTGAAGGATTAAACTAGAACTTGTTGAGCATATCACAACTAGGCAATTTAGGTTGCAAAGTTGAATTTGGGAACAAAACTGCCAAGATCTATGATACTGATGGAAATTTGATAGGAAAGGGTGAACAAACTAAGAGTAATATGTTTTACCTAGATATGGAAGATGCAACATGTCTTGTTGTTAGACTTGATGATGTGTGGTTATGGCATAAAAAACTGTGTTATGTTAACTTTGATAATTTGATTAGCATCAGCAAGAAAAATAAAGTCAGAGGATTGCCCAAGTTGAAGAAACCTGAAAACACAATGTGCAAACAATGTCAACTAGGGAAGATGACTAAGTCTAGTTTCAAAAGCAAAACATACACTTCCAATGAAGTACTAGAGTTAGTCCATATAGACTTATGTGGCCCAATAGAAGTGCAAAGCTACCTAGGAGACACATACATAATGCTACTTGTAGATGATTATTCCAGGATGATGACTACTATGTTCTTAAAGCAAAATTCTGATGCATTCTAAATGTTTAAGTGGTATTTGGCTAGAGTTGAGAAGGAAACATGAAAGAACTTGAAATGCCTAAGGTCAGATAGAGGAGGTGAGTTCACATCAAGAGAGTTTGAAACATTCTGCAATAACAAAGGTATCAAAAGGAAAACATTAGCACCAAGAACTCCACCACAAAATGGTATTGCTGAAAGGAGGATTAGGTCAATAATTGACTGTGCTAGAATCTTGATGATGGAGAAAAAAGTTGCACTAAAGTACTTGAGAGAAGCTGTAAGTACTGTAGTGTACACACTGAATAGAGTTCAAGTCAAGAAAGTTACAAATGCAACACCCTTTGAATTATGGTATAGTCATTCACCTAATGTTAAACATTTCAAAGTATTTGGTTGTAAATGCTATATTCTAAAAGATAAAAGAAATGACAAGTTTGATTCAAAAAGTGATGAAGGCATATTCCTTGGATACTCCACTAGAAGTAAGGCATATAAGTGTTTGAATACTAACACTAACAAAGTTGTGGAGAGTGCAAATGTAAATTTTGACGAGCATGCAAAAGTTCAGGTTGATGAGTCAAAGCAAACAGAGGATTATAGATCCTTTGTATACTTCTATGAAGGAATGACAATTGAAGACAATGCTACAAATCAAGTTGGGAATCACCAACAAACTTCAGTATTTCTTGAGTCTCAGCCTATGAATGCCGAGCTGCATTCAAAAGCCAAGCTGTAGAATGTAAAAAATACACATTTTGATTTTGAAAATAGTATGCAAGAAAGGAATGATGAAATGCCCGATGAAGAAAAACGAAATGACTTTGAAGCTGAAGGATCAAACATGGAAAGAAGGACTAAACCTAGATTAGCCAAGTATGTAAGAAGACATCACCTTGCAGATCAAATCATTAGTGACAAGGATGCAAGACCAATGCCAAGGAATAGGCTCAGGAATAAATCATGTCTGCTAAGCAAGTTTGAACCTAAAACAGTAAAAGATGCACTACAAGATGATGACTAGTATAAATCCATGGAAGAAGAGATATATCAGATTGAGAAGAACAAAACATGGTCTCTAATTCCTAGACTAGCTGATAAGAATGTGATTGGTACCAAATGAGTGTTTAGAAAAAAACTTGATGAGAATGGTGAGATAATAAGAAACAAAGCCAACTTAGTTTGCAAAGGCTATGCACAAGAAGAAGGACTGCATTATGGAGAGACATTTGCCCCTATTGCAAGAATGGAAGGAGTAAGAACATTACTTGCATATGCTGCATATAAAGGTTTCAAAGTCTACTAGATGGATGTGAAGTCTTCTTTTCTGAATGGTATACTGGAAGAGGGCGTTTACATAGAACAACCAGAGGGATTTTTTGATGAGAAGAACAAGGACATGGTCTACAAGCTACACAAATCACTTTATGGATTGAAGAAAGCACCTAGAGCATGGTATGAGAGGTTGCACAAATATCTTGTGAAGATAGGATTTGAGAGAATAGATGACAACAATAACTTGTACATCAAAGCTGAAGAAAGTAAAGACATTTTGATATCTGAAATCTCTGTTGATGATATAATATTTGGAGGAAAATATATTTTATGCAAAAATTTTGCTGATCAAATGAAGCATGAATTTGAGATGTCAATGTTTGGAGAAATCAAATTCTTTGTTGGATTACAAGTACATCAGTTGAAGCATGGCATATTTATAACCCAATTGAAATAGATCAAAGAAGTATTCAAAACATTTGGGTTATAAGACTCAAAACCAGCTAGCACACCAATGACAACAGGCCATAAGCTATCGAAGAATGATGAGTTTGTGGAAGTAAATCAGACATTGTATAGGTCAATGATTGGAAAGCTGCAATATGTTGTATATAGTAGACCAGACATTGCATTAGCTGTTGGAATAGTAGCAAGATTTTTTACAAATCTAAGAGAAAATCACTTAATGGCAGTGAAGAGAATATTAAGATACCTGAAAGGAATTGATGACTTTGGTTTATACTACAAGAGAAATGATAAGTTTGAACTGAAAGCTTACACTGATGTAGATTGGGAAGGTAACATTGATGATAGAAAAAGCACCAGTGGAGGAGCACTTTTCTTAGGAAAAAGGTTGATTACTTGGACCAGCAAAAAGCAAAGCTGCACCTCACAGCCTACTGTTGAAGGTGAATATGTGGCAGCTACTATAAACTGCACCAATATTGTATGGATCAAACATTTGTTGCAAGGTATGAAGGAAGAGGTAATTGAGCCTATGATACTTTATTGTGATAATACAAGTGCTTTCAATATATCAAAGAATCTAGTAATGCATGCTAAAACTAAGCATATTGCAATCAAGTATCACTATGTAAGAGAGCTGGTGGAAGACAAATAAGTGAAGATGGAATATGTTAGCTCAAAGGAACAAATTGCTGGTATATTCACAAAAGCACTACCAAAAGATACTTTTGAGTATCTTAGAGGTAAGTTAGGGGTGATACCCCTAGCCAAGGCTACCTAAAACAAAAGCAAGTATGCCTTGCATCAAATAAGTTGAATGTTGAAGATTTTATGCATTAATGTAGAGGATGTTTATTTTGGGATCCATGCCTAAAGTAGTAGAAGTGCTGAAATTTCAAATCAATCACAAGCAAAGTGATAGAGGGAGACATTGAATAAACCTGTAAAAGCTGCACTTGCATATTAAAGATGCTAATATGTCTTTGGCATTGTTGTCAAAGAGGGAGAAGTAGACAACTAATCAATAACTATTGAAGATAAAGAATCAAGAAAGATGGAGAAGATATTTGAAACTGATCAACAGAAGAATCAAGAGAAGGGTCAAGGATAGAGGGAGATTTTAGAGGTTGATTAGAACAACAGAAGATGAGCAATACAAAGGGAGAAAGACAAAGAACAAGGATACAACAACAAAGAGAGAGAAGCTGAAATGAAACAATCAGAATAGTAGAAGGAGATTTGATGTTACAATTTACTTTTTGACATTTGACTTACTATTCTAACCTAGTAAGCTTTTGGTTGAATAGTTCAGTCTGATGGTTGATCAGTTTGGTTTTCCATCAATGCCAAAGAGGGAGATTGTTGGAAATCTAATTGAAAAAGCTCATTACTGAAGATCAAAGAGGGAGATTGTTGCAAAGAAGGAAGATTGTTGTAAAAGAATATTTTCAATCATTTTTTTATCATTGATGTCAAACTTGTTATTTGTAGGGATGATATTTGTTTATAAGATCCAAGTACTATCACTTAGTTGATTAATGAAGAGGATTTGATCAACAAGATGTAACAAGAGCACCTATGGGAAAGGTTGAGTTATGATGTTGTAATGAAGTGCAAGGATCAATTAAGACAATGGTTAAGTAATGTATTGATGACATACTCAAAGATATAGAGGTTGGTCACACTTAGAATTATTGGAAGAAGAAGTTGTAACAAGGGTGACTACAAAGCTTGAACTAAGATCATTAGTGGGTGCCGAGTAAGTTAGTTGAAGCTGAGTAACAAAAAATTCTAGTGTATGCCGAGTGATCTTCATGTGGCGCGTAAAGATCAAGTGCTAAGCATCAAAAAATTTTCAGTTGGTGCCGAGTGATCTTCAGGTGTTGAGCATCAGGAAAAATACAGTTGATGCCGATTAACACAGTATGTGTTGAGCACCAGTATTTCAATAGTGCCAAGCTACTGCATTATTTCAAAAGATGATTCACCAAATCTAAGCCAACATAGTGGTTACATTGAATTTTGTGAATGAGTTGGAAGATAAGGATGATGAGTTGGTGGCATAGAATCCTATGTAAACCATTTTTGGGTGAATTCTAAAGGATTATTCAAGAATTTTCTAGAGGAAACAAAATATGGGTTAGATGCAATGAATCTTACCTAATACATGCGAATTGAAATTGAAAAATGGAAGAATCGAGCGGAAAAAGGTACTCCAAGACTTCTATTTAAGAAGTCATAGACTAAGAAGCAAAGAGCTGCTGATACTATTGATGTTGAAGAGCCAAATCTATGAAGTGGTTAGAAGGGTGTCAGGGAGGAGACATCTAGGAGAAGGAAAAGCACATAGGCTTTACTTCTACAAGTGGTCATGAAGAGATGATTGCACTGGTACATTGAATGCGGAGACTCAAGGAGGCAAAACTTGAAAGAAGGGCAAGCTATCAAGAGTTGCAAAGATTGAAGGCTAGGCAAAGGTATGAGCTGAGAAGTGATCTAAGATTTGCAAGATAAGTTGTATGTTGTAGTCAGATCAAGATTTTCTAATACTCTCTAGCAATTGTATTAGATCTGAAAATCCTATGGACTTAAGTTGGCCTAACAACCATTTGTAAATCCTTTAATAGGGTGGCATTCCAAGTGAATGTTCTAAAGTCCTCTAACTAGGCCCATTTCTAACAAGATGGTTAAATCCTCTAACAAGGTCACATTTAACAATGTGTTGTAAGTCTTTAACAGGGCATCACTTCAGAAGAGTGAGAATTGAGTAGCATGTTACTAGTGGTTTTTCCCAAATTGGGTTTCCATGTAAATCACTGTGTCATGTGTTGCTTTCTTATGTGTTATGCTTGCATGTTTATTTATAGTAACTTTCTAATTAGATAAGTTAAATCTTGGATGAATGAATTGTTGAATGGATCCACTATACCTAGTGAAAAGTTTGAATAGGACATCCGGACCTTGATTAACTAATTCAACACCCCCCCACCCCCCCAATGTTATTCTAAAGCATTTCTAACAATCATCAACACGTACACTATCTCCATCTAACTTTGCTAGTCATAATATGACATCAAAAACAAGTGACAAACAAAATAATACACTATTGTATACCAAATTCATACTTGGATAATTTTCTAAGTACCAAAAGCTAAGTATCTTTATTTCTGAGGTTTCCTGTAAGTATGTACATCATGTGTTTCCATAAATGACAATAATTATGTATCCTCATTAGCTAATTGTTAATGCCCCTCTCCTCATTTTCTCTTTGCACTTGATGAATCCTACACCTCCACAATCTTCAAGGTCAAAGGTGCACATATGTGCACCTATCCAAGGTGTACATGTGTGCACCTTTCTCTAAAAAAAAAAAAACAAAAATAATAATAAAGGCATATATAAGGGTGTGCATGTCCATCAAGGTGCGCATGTGTGCACCCCTTTATGCACATAAAAATATGGGACTAAGTTTTCCCCTGTTTGCACTTTCTTTGCATATGCGTAGTTGCACACATGTGCATGTGCACACCTCACCAAAGTGCACAACTTCACCAAAATGGCCTTTACATGACCATTCGATGCACTTAGCACACCTGTGAAGGTGTGCAAGGTGCTCTTTTTTGCATTCTAGGGCTATTGGGGGGATTGAGCTAGTTTTCTACTATTTTAATTTTTTGGGTTAGATTTTCAACTCTCTAGACTAATGATTTCCTCTCTTGTGCAGATAAAAAGGCATCCTTAACTTGTTGGGGTCATAACTTTTGACCTAGAGCTCAAAATTCAAAATTGTTTACAATGTAAGAAAGAAGAACTAAAAATAAAATTTCAATCTTTGAAAAAATGAGCCTTTGACTACCTAGTTTTAGAGACTGATGAAAGTTTCAACTTGAAATTTTGAGCAGAAGACCTCTAAAAAAACCAGTTAGAAAGACTTAGAAAATCTTGTTTAAAATGTATGAAAAAGTTTCAAACATTTGATCGTTTTGGATAATCTCTATCACTCGGTCTCTGACTGAGAAGGATTGAGTAGTTAAAGAATAGAAAAAATCAAGGAAAAACTTTACAGTGTATGAAGATGTGCATAACACAAAGGTGTGGTGCATAACACACAAGTGCACAGATTATCATATCATCTTCATTATCAGCAACTATAGAGATCTCACCTAAGCTAGTAACCTTCACCTTCAAAGGAGTCACACATAAGTTTTGATTCATGAATTTGCACTAGAGATCAAAGATAGAGAGGTTGGACACAAGAACTTGAATAGGTTCCTCATCTTATGCAACTATTAATGACAAGATTCAACACAGGTGCCTTGGGATGTCAGATAGAAGAAGTAGAAGGAGTTCAAATCTATGAATTTTTTTGGCTATAAAGAGGGTATAAATCATCAAAAAGGGCACAATAAGTACACTAGTGTGCTCCCAGACCTCGGCTGAGAAAAACCAAGAAACCATTTTTAAAATTGAGAACTTCAAAATTTTAGTGAATTGAGCACCTTGCACAAATTTCATCAAGGCATGCAGGTGCGCTACTCCAAAGATGCACCAATTTTTTTGAAGAAGTTAGAGGTGTGCTAATAGTTAACTACCAGTTCCAAATTTAGAGCTTTCCATGCATCATAAATGCATTCTGATGACAATTTAACTCCTAGAAACACCTAGAGAAGGTCAAGCTTCCATTTTTAGAGCTTCCAATGACTTCCAAATCCTTTTCCAGCTTCCTTCTTCTTGTTTACTATTTTTTTTTAAAGACATGTAAAGGCTCATGCACCCATTCATTGATATAAATAAGGGTGGAGTCATACTTAGCACCATTTAGAGAGACAATTTGTACATAAATAGAATTTTTTATTAGTTTAGAAGCATATGTTTACATAAAGAGATTTCTCACTCTCAACAAAAATTGAGGAGATGATTTCTTATAAATTCAAGAATGTAATCTATATTCTGGGCCGTTATTTTGATGCAATAATATATGCTATTTTTACTCTCATTTTGAGTGTAGTTATTTTTGTGGATTCTTGTTCATGATAATAATGGAGCCAATAATTTTGTTGTGTTGATTTGATTGTGTGATATTTTAGTTTTGGTGTTTTCTATGTGTTGACGAATTCTGCTGACGTATCGAGTTGGAGAGAAGATCACCCTATTGTTCCTACATAGCTTCTCGTCTTGCATGAGCACACTTTCTGTGGCCTTGCAATTTGATAAGAAGTGAAACATATTTCAGTTTTACTAAGTTTCCATCAATGATTGCATCAGTGGATTTGAGGAAGCATTGCTCCTATTTTTGTTAGTTTCCTACCCAATATTTTCAACAATTTAACTTGCAGATGTGTTGTTACTATGGTTTATGTCTATTAGGAATTTCTCTTTTATGCTATTTTCTTTTCTAACCCGTGGTTAAATTAGGAATTCATATAGTTGCATTGTTAGATTGTATTCATTCAAAAATAGAAAATACCAAAAAAAATATATCTCTTTTTGTGGTTTAATTTTGAAACAACAAGAAGATTGACAATCTTATTCGAAATTGGTTCAGACCAGCAAAGGACTCTTTGTGAATAAATACATTTATCTTCAACCAAGCGGACTCTTGTAGGTCTCAAGATCACTTGGAACCTTCGAGTTGATCCCGGATTAGCTTTTTCAGAGAGGAGTTCAAAAGGATTCTTGCCCTTAAGCATCGTGCAAAATGACAACTCAACATGAACAAGAGTCCAAGTTTTGTTTATTTCAATTTGTTCATTCTCTTCATTTATTTCCTCAATCCAAATTTCATTATCTAATGTATCTTTAACAGTTCTAGGTTCAAACTCTGTAAGAAAATATGTACCTTTTATTTTGTTCCTTGTCATTGTTCCTTTTGACTAATCTCCAATGATTTTCTCAGGTGCATGATGCCTTTTGATAGATCTAGCAAGTACACATTCCTTCTTTCTGGATTTGACTTGGTTCACTACACTCAAAATGATCTTCTAAATCATGCTCAGGTCCCACTATATGTAACTTAGGTCCTTCAGACTATGACTCAATTTGCATTGGCTAAAACTCAAGTCCTTCTAACTGAGACTTGGGTCCTTTAGATCGTGATTGGGGTTGCACTGGCTGCAACTCGGGTTGAAATGGAGATTTAGGGGACTTGAGTGGTAATGACTACTAATTTCTAATTGCATTTGCTTGAATTTTAGGTAAAGTATTAGGTTCAAAGTAGACAAAGTTTCTGTAGTTTTTAGGTTCTATATTGCTTTGTTCTTAACCTTTTTCTACAAACTCATCAATTTTTACATGTGCACTTTCTATAACCTTTTGAGTAGTAAGATTCAGACATTTGTATGTTTTTGTTTTGTTGGAGTATCTTAGGAATATGCCTTCATCACTTTTCACATCAAATCTACCTTTTCTTGTTTCTTTTAAGATATAACATTTGCTTCCAAATAATTTGAAATAATAGACATTAGTTTTATAGCCATACCATAATTTATAAGGTGTTTGATATGCATTTTTTTCTATTGCACTTAGTTTAAGGTATGAATTGTTGTACTAATTACTTCCAATATTTGATTGCAATATTTTTCTCTATTATCAGTATTCTTGCACAATCCATGATGGATTTGTTTCTTCTTTCTATTATGCCATTCTACTAAGGTGTACCAGTTGCAAATACCTATATTTTGATCCCTCTTTCATTGTAGAGTTCATTGAATTCATTTGAGATGAATTCTCCTCCTCTATTTGACCTTAGACATTTTAGTTCCTTTCCTATTTCTTTCTCCACTCTAGCCAAATATAGCTTGAATTTTTCAAAGGCTTTAGATTTATCTTTCAAGTACATCTCTGTCATTATCTTAGAATAATCATCAACAAATAAAATGAGATACTTATCTCCACAATAGGTTTCTATGCCAATAGGTCCATAAAGATCTGTATGAACTAGCTCCAAAAATTCTTCATAATGATAATTCTTTCTTTTGAAGCTTGTATTTAGCATCTTCCCAATTTGACAATTTTTGCACATGCCCATATTAGGCTTCCTTAGACTTGGAATGCCTCCCACTCTTTTATTCTTTCTTATTTTGACCAAGTTATCAAAATTCACATGACACAATCTTTTCTGCTATAACCAACTTCCCTCTACTTGGGCTAGGAAACATGAAATTTCAATTAGATCTAGATAGAATAGATTACCTTTTGTTTGATTTCTAGTCCTAACTATATTTTCTTTCCCATCGAGTAGCTTGGCCTTTCCATTCATGAATTCTACCTTGAATCCAATGTTGTTCAACTATGACACACTAAGTAGATTGTGTTTCAATCCTTCAACCGAGTATGCATTGTCACATATGAGTTCATTAGTTAATGCAATGCAACCTTTTCCTTTTACATAACAAGGTTCATCATTTCCAAATATGACACTCCTACCATCATAGTGTTCCAAGTGCTCAAATATTTTTTTATCACCAATCATGTGGTGAGAACAACCACTATCTATGATCCATGTGTCATTCTTGCTGATATGAGAAATGGGGGCCATCTTATCATTTTCATCATCTGATTTGTCTTTAATAGCAATGTAAACCATTTCATCTTCATCACTACTATCAGGGTCTTTAGCCATGTAACAATATTTATTACCTTTGTCCTTCTAGTCTTGTAACTTTTTAAATCTTTCATGCCTTTGTACTTGGCATGCTTCTTTTCTTATTTGCCTTCTTTATTTGGATACCTTGTAGCAATGTGACCAACTTCTTTACAAGAAAAATAGATTAGAGGCATTTTACCTCTGTACTTTCCTTTTCCTTTAGGAAATCTTCTTGCAAGCAGGGCTTTAATGACTTCAAGGTCATCATCAGAAACATCTTCATCTTCACTGTCAGACTTTTTGCTTTTAGATTTTCAACCTTTCTTTTTGAGTGATATTTTAGCTTGAAATGTAGCCTCAATGCTACCAGAGTTAGGAACATATTTATCAAAGTTGTCTAACTCAAAGGCTATGAACCTTCCTACTATTGCATCCAAAGTTATATCATTTTTGGGATCACATCTCATTTCTTGAATAACTAAAACTTTAATTGCATAAATAGGAAGAAGAGTTCTAAACACCTTTCTAATAACTATCACATCATCAATTTTCCCTTCCGAGGCTCTAATTTCACTCACACTTGCTTTGATTCTTTCAATGTATTGTGCAATGTTTTCATCTTCTCTCATCTTCAATTGATCAAACTGACCTTTTAGACTTTCTACTTTAGCTCTCCTTACAGTGTCATCTCCTCCATTGATATCTTTTAGCTTGATCCACCTTTCATGAGCAACATGACAATCTTTGACTTCATTAAATTTAACATAATTGAGAGTAGAGGCAATGTCAATCATCATTATGTTGTTATTCTTCTTTTCTAAAATTTGTTCTTATTCTTCTTTTCTAAAATTTGTTCTGCAGTCAAAGGTCCAATAGGTGCCACATACTTGTTCTCTAGATATTAGGTGGAGAATTAAAGTTTGATGAAGTATTTTTTATTTCCAATGCAATAGAGTAATCCATACCTTGATCTTTTCAATTTGGAGTTTGAAATTGTTTATCTATTACTAGAAAAACTTGTCAACTTTCACCCTTATCATGGTGAGACTTACAAATAGCTTGTACCTCATTCACCATGTTCTCTTGGTTGTTGGAGAATTTGCACTTATCATCCTTCCAGTAACAAATAGATCAATAAATGGTTAAATTTTTATTCTCAAAATCAAATTGTTCTAAAAATTCATCAATTATTTTCTCTTGTTCAAACACATAAATAACATCTGGACATACCTATGAAAATGAAAGATCAAGATTATTTAAGTTGCATTCATTAGGTAGAGAGGGTTGACACAATTTACCCACCAGTTTCTTTTCTTTTTTTAAAAAATTTGAAAGCAAGGGTGAGGGGGTGGTAGCTCCTAAGGGGGTTAAGGGGCAATAAAGTTCTGTGACACTTCTCAAACAAGTTCCATATTACATCAAAGTTATCTCCAACAAATGCATTCTCCAATGATTAGGCAACAAATCTCCTTCATGAAACCTTATCTTCTAGCTTATTGTATGTTCTTATTTGAACTCAATTTTAACGAGGAGACATAGTTAAATGAATGGTAAAGAGGAGAACGAATGATGGAAGAATCTTCATTCAACAATTTGGAATATTTAGATAACTAATAAATGTGGAACAACCAATCTGATAAATGTAGCTAAATAAATGAATTTTATGCCACTTTAATAATTGTAGCCATGACACCAAGATAATTTGGCAAATAGAAATGATCTTCTAGTGAACAACCACATTCATCAATTCTTATCCAAAATGCGAGAGGAAGAATCTGTGAAATAGGTGATAGGAACATCTGCAACCATTAGTCAAAAGCTGCAATAATAAAGATTAGTAAAAAGAAATCAATAATAAATTTTCCATATTTTAATCCCAAAACCATATTAAGTAGTACTTATATATATTAAACCATATGCAATATAAAAATAGTAAAATGGGATGAGACATAATCGAAATGGAATAGGGAAGCGATTATGGAAGAGCATGAAATCAATTAAAACATATCATAAAATGAGTCATACATAATTCTCATTAGCAGTAATTAAAGTAACCAATCAAGCTATTAATACACAATTAATAAAATAAATTTTATTACTCTATAAATTGTCTATTAATTTCAGTTTTATATTTTATATTGAATTAAACTTACACATACACTAAATTTGTACTTCAAAACAATAATAAGAAATATTTAGATAATATAATAATCCTTATATCCAATCAACGTGCATGATATTCCTATTTTATTTTAAAGTTGTCTTTGTGAGGACACATGAACATAATCTGGGCTCACGTTTATCTAACATAAATTTGAAATACATTTCTCAATAATTATTTTTACATAGATTCACTAGATGCATCTTATGCCTTCTAAATGAGTCATAAAGGGTTTTAATATTTCTAAAATGGACAAGGAAATTCTTAATTAATCCAAACAAGTAATTGATCCACCAAAGTTATTGGACGATCAAAATATTCTTTACAATCCTATTGGAAGGTCTTAATTGTTTTCTATGCATAGTTTGGGTTTGCACAACACCCTAATTACAAACTTCAGAAATAGAGACACTATAAAAAATGACCTAACCTCAAAATAAATGCATGTTTATCAAGTATTAAATATAAACAAAAAATACATGCCACTAAACAAGGCAATAACTCTAAAGTACGACATAAAATGTCTGTAAATGATTTGAATTTAATGTCACAATATTCATTTACAAAGAGTGCAGTTAGGATTTTAGCACCATATGCTATTGACGACAATCCCCAGGAGAAATAATTCTATTCATTCTATTATACAAAAAAAATTACCAAAAGACACATGTACTCCAACATCCACACAAAACTCTCAATAACATAGTATGAAGGCAACTCAAAATGATGCTTTAATAAAGAAAATCGTAGACAAAACCACCTGTATGTTTAACCAATTGAATGACTATGATTGACTGTCTTTACACACTATCTTTCATACCTCAAATACAACTTACCGTTGCATAAATTTAAGCAAACTCATCATCTAGTTATTGTATTTATACTCTATTGGCTATCATTCTATATTTTATAAATTCTCCCTACAATTTATTAGTCAAGGGAAACATTGGAATTTTCCAAGTGTAGATGATGTTGCGGTAGGAATTAGAAGACGATGTCTAGAATTCACTTTACAAGATTTTGAAAAGAAGCACCATGTAAGCTAGATAATTTTGTAATTTCGTGCATGTTGAATAAACATATGATCAATGCACTCACACCTAGAGTTATGTCTTGTAGAAATATTAAAAAAAAATTCAAGATTTCATTATTTTTCCTATGATTATGAGGATTTTCATATCTACATTTTCTAGCTATTTCAAGTAGTCATTTTCCATGTAAAATAATATGGAAAGAACCTTTATTTTTTTTGTGCAGATTATCCAATAGAGTCTTTATTATGTTGTTCTAGTTCCAACCAACCCCAACCTTCTTTTTATCTGACATGACAATCTAACCTAGTCTTTTCCTACAAAATTCCAAATTTAAAATCAATAATAAAAGAAAAACTTGTCTACGGTTTTTCGAAAGTTCCAATTTACCAAAAAAATGGCACATTGAATAGTGTTGGATTCTCCTATTAAAAAGCATCTCAACTTTCCTAGCAATTGTTTCTTATTAGAAAACTATTAATTCACTAAATACTGCTCTTACTACTCGATCCTAGTTTTAAAAAAAACACACACTCTCCCACCTGCAACTTGTCAAGTGGATATTTTCTCATTTCAATAAGATGAATTCATATTAATGTACATGTAAAATGAGCATTCTTTTCTTTCATTTCAATGTGGCTCTAAATATTGGCTCTCTCATTAAATATTAACTTTATTCTCCAACTACTATCCTTTTAACTTTTGGAACACATTAGTACTTACTCTTCATCTAGTCTCATGGTCCATGCATACTCACATGTTAGAATTAAGTTCAACCTTTTAAAAAATTTAAAGGAATAATAATGGAACACATATTTAGTTACATTTATTACTTCTATTGCTGATGTATCTTTAATGTATCAAGAGAACAACAATTCTAATAATTTCCCACATTCACACATAGAGGATGAGGGAGAGATAAAAGTTGATGTAATCATAATACATATGAATTTTTTTTTCGTGTGTGTGTGTGTGTGTGTGTGAGAGAGAGAGAGAGAGAGAGAGAGAGAGAGAGAGAGAGAGAGAGAGAGAGAGAGAGAGAGAGAGAGAGAGAGAGCAAAAGATCTGAATCCACCACTTATGAGGAACTAGCCTCCTCTACCTCAACCACACTCTTGCCTGCAACCCATAACCACTTAGACACACTCAAAATTGTATTAATAGGCCTGTGTCGATGAAAATCATAATAGGGTAATCAATATCATCTTACATTGATTCATCATCAATTATAACATCATAATGTATCAAATCACCATTAAATATAATGCCATCAACATGCTACTCACATAACATATAGAATCTTTATGCATCTAAGCCCATGTAGTGATCAAACTATAACATAAAAGATCAAGGTGTATCAAAGTATACCATCATCATCATGTACCAAATCAACATGTCTATAGAATTCATAAAGCATAATCATGAAGCCAACATTATCAAAATGAAACAACAAATAAGGAATTCCTAAAGACTAAGGTCACAAAGTATCATAGTCGAACAACGTATTGACTAAATTCTAGGTTGAAGAACATATTGACGAAAGGTCTAGGTTGATCAACCTTTTGACTTAGAGCTTGACACTTGTAGACCAAAACACATAAGATGTTGGTCAAGGTCCACTGACCAAGTTGACAAGGTCAAAAGTGTCAAAGACTTCTTATGAAATAGGAGTTGCTCGAGGTGGGTCATGATATCAATCTATAAGCACTTACAATGATGCATTGAAATGGGGCTTTCAAAAGGCTAGCCACTAGGTGTGGAAAATACAAATTTTGCAACAATATACTAATGCTCATGCCTATATAAGGAGGTGTATGATATGATAGAATGTTGTGTTCAACAACCCTACCCACTATACTCTACACACATGTCAAAATGGGAAGGTATAAAAAATGTGTAGGTACATACATTGAGCTAGATAGTTTTTTGAATGGTTGATAGAAATGGTATCTCGAGAGGATACATGGATTGTTCAGAATGATGTAGACATGATCATCACTCAAGGTATAAAATTCTATTATCATTATTTGATGGAGAGAATAATGTTGACTAAATGTTTGGAAGATGAGATTTGCTTTGCAGGTGACCACATTTTCTAAAAATGTGCCAACATGTGAACCCTATAAGAGAAATACTTTCGAAATGGCTAGTCCATGATTTTTTTGAAAAAAATGTTTAGAAGGAGATTAATGAAAGGCACTAATAATCCGAATATAAAACACTAACTTTAGATAAGAAACTCTTGAGCAATGTGTAATTGGAAAGTATAAAGATGCATTCCATGACATTTTTCATCATCCACCGTATAGAATTCCATCTAATTAGTGAAGGTTATAGACCTTTTTCACTCCCTCCCTCTCTATCTATCTCTCTCTCTCTACCCAATAAGAAAAATCTAAATGTTATCTAGGATATGTCTTAGGGAGAATTTTTATTTTTTGATAATAAAAACACATACAGGTTCTATAAACTACTGACATGGTGTAACAAAACAAAAAAACTCTTGTTCTTCATAACCTACACATACTATAAAGAACTAAAAATTTCCTCTTAGTTATTTAAAACATGTATGCAAAACACATACGCATTTTGAAAAACTAAAAGTTCTCGAGAACAAGTATGTGTTTTGAAGAACTTTAGAATTGGTTATATTGAGTCATGACCCGAGCATGTTATTTCAAATTTGAAATAGAAAGCACACATTTTGTGATTTTTTTTTTTCATCATGTTGCCAATTTTTTGCCCAACAACTTGGTGTACTTACCTAACAATAAAGTGCAAAGTTATGGTCCTACTCTTTCCATGTGCCAATGAATCAAGTGTCGGATTGGTAATGAAATTTTAAAGTATCATATTGCATGAATAATTTAAAATGTTCTAAAAGAATTCACATTAAAAGTTAGGTATTCCCCTCCTACCACATTGATTGAAACTATAATTCCAATGACCTTTATATTGAATATTTGACTATAAATATAGTGTATCTCTAACCAAAGTATACTTTGATTAGAAATCTATCAACTCAACTATTAAACATGTTAATTGAAGAACAAATCCAATAAATTTATTTCATCTGATACACTTGCAAATTTGTATAATCTATAACAGTTGTCACTGAATTCAACACTATTTTCATCCCATCTACTAATATTTTTAATCCATTACAAAAATATTTTTATAAAAGTTAAGTTATTCATGTAGTGGACTTCTAAATCTCCATTCCATTATTAAAAAAAATAAAAATCATTATTTTCCTTATGTATCCACAAAGGCAACAAATATTATGTTCACTAGAAATGTATTTAATTTGTTTGATTATAATATTATTAGTATTCATCTAGAGAAAATGTATGACTTCAGATTGTTCCATTTTTTGACTTCTTGTATTTACTTGAAAGTTGGAAAGTTTCAACGAATTGTGATTGATGTGACAACTTAAAGATATGATATCAAGTTCTTGTAATATTGAATTCATTTTCTATCATTTTCAATGACTTAATTGATTTTCCACACTTCTCAATGATTAATTTGATTAAATTTGTAAGTACAATGAATTTGTTGATTTATGCTAATACATTTTATATTAAAAATTTGACAATAAATATATCTCATTATATTGAATATTTCACCCAAAGAAAAGAAAAAACATATTCTATATATCTAGAGCAACAGTCTACCTATCTAGGCAATGTAAATTTATTCCATGTTTTGACTAGCTATACGTTTTTTATATTATGTAATGATCCTAACTAAATTGAACACATTATTTTCAATCCTACCAATACTTTTGATCCATAGCTACTTTTTTATACTATTTAAACTATTTATGTGGTTGACTTCCAACTTAATTCCATCTTACTCTAGAGTGTGGAGGATAAGCTAAGTCTCCAAAATAGCTTGCTGGTTTTGCTTCCCCATAATTTTTGGTTTCAATTCTTTTCAATAATGAAAGTATAGCCAGGCCATGAGCTTTTAGTAAAGATAATAAAATAATTGTTTGAATATTTCCTTGCTGAATTTTGTGAAATTAGTGAGAAATGGTTTTACTTTTGTATAATGTTGCGTAGAATTGAATAATGAGACGTAAAACATTGTGAACTGTTTATTGACAAAAGATTAAACCAGCTGCCATCCATTATTCCCGTTGGCAAATCAAATATTATTTCCATGTTTCTACTCAGGTCAGCCCTACCTTCAAATGATACTTTTATAACAGTTTCATTATTTTAATATCTTTTATTTTATGTTTGAAGAAAAATTATCAATTATCAATTTTTTAAAACTAGAAATAATTTAATATATTATTTTAAATTTAAATATTTTATATTAAATATAATACATATAATATAAAATTAGAAAATGAATTCATATGTTTATACAAACAGAAACTTCTATTTGTAATATAAAGCATATAAAATTAAAAAATTATAAATGTAAATATTTTAAATAAATTAAAAACATTTTTAAATTGTTCATGTATGGGTCTGATGAGGCTAATCTCACTTAGGGGTTAGGTGTGCTTGTTACTTGAGAAAAACCACAAGCAAGATGGTGGAAATGTAATTTTGATGGGGCTTTGAAAGGTAATCTAGGTCCTTTGGGTTCAAGATTTATCATCAGATCTATACAAATGGGGACCTTAATGCACTAGGTGGTAAAAGAATACAAGATGGGATCAACAATGTTGCAGAAGCAGGGGATGCCTGTAGTGCCTGCCCCTAGTTTACATTTTTCGAGCTACATTTATGATATGATTGCCAAACTCTTTTAGGCCAATTTATGTTTGATGAGTAGTATTATTATTTTAGAGATTATCAGAGGATGTTTACACTCAGTTTATTATATGATGAGATTACTTGGTACTCTATATTTCGTGCATGTATGATGATTATTCAATGGTTTTAGTTATTGATGATGATTAGTTAGATGGCTTATTATTTCATGTGCCTCTTATGGATACTTACCCCATACTGCATGTGTATGGTGTGCGTGTTGTTTTATTTATGTATGGTGTTTCTGATATGGTTAAGGAAGGGAGTCGTAGTCACCTGCTAGTCGGGATCTACACGATGCACCACTTCCTGTCATTGCCTGTTTAGCTTAGAATATTGTGTTTGTACATGCGTGGATTTTATGCAGGTTGCAGGTACCGAGTATCGACTTCCCTGAATTGTCAGGATGAGCGTACCCTATCGCACTGTCTCAATGGTAAGAGAGGGGAGATAAACTCTTAAGTCCAAATCCTAAACCCTTTAGCCAATTGTCCTAATTGATAATTAGGACAAGTATCTGAGTTAAGTACCCTCCGAATGCATCAAATGATGTAATTTTGTGATTATAACCCTTTTGTTTGATTTGGTATGTATTTTTCTATGATGGGTTTTCGTATGTTGCTTTATGAGTCCTTGGTGTATTTTCTATAAATTAAGTCTAATTAAAAAGACTAATTAATGATTTAATTTAATAAGGAATTATTATGATATCTTTATATTTAATTAATTAATTAATTAATTAAATAAAATAATTAAAGTTCAAGATATATTTAGAACAGGATAATATTTATTTAATTTAATAATAATATATTTGGAGTTCATTTTTAAATAAATACTAAATATTATTGTTATTTAAATTAATTAAATATGTTATCAATTAAGTTCTAAAATAAATTAAAAAGTTGAAAGATATTAATTTATTAAGAATTCTAGATCGCATGATCTAAACATGAGTTAAATATAAGAATTAAATTAAAAGATTAAATTATAAAAATTAATAATGTTATTTTAATTTCTTAAAAGTGCACATAAGATTTAAAGTAATACATTAATTAAGAATTGAAGTCAAGTGAAATTTTAAATAAAGTTATTTAATAATTCAACTTAAGGTGCATGAAAGTTGAATGCAAAAAAATAAGAAAAGATAATAAAAGTTAAATTGGAGTTAACTGAGTTGTGCAAAGAGTCTTCTCGGGTAAACGCACAATTAGTGCCCCGAATTGAGGAGAATTTGCTTATCACAACTTTGGGGGTTCATTTTTGAGGGATAGGAATTTGGACGGGAATTTTTGGGGGACAAATTTTGGAAGCAAATTTCAGAAGGCTGATACGAAGAAAGTCTTCGAGGGGAAGGTTATTGAGAGGAGCAAATTCGCATACAGTTCTTGGAGATTTCATAATAGCATCAGGATCAGGTAGGGTCTTGTGTTTTAACTATCCATTAAATATGCAATTATTCCTTCCTGTCTTCTTCGTGTCCGGGGTTTGTAGATCTAAATTCGCTATGATAAAAGTTTTAACTGTTCAATATTGTGAATTTTATTAATTGCTCTTCAACAATTTCTGTGTCCATGGAGACTGGATGAATTTTTAGAACCCTTGTTTTCTCGATTTAGAAATTAACATTTAATTTAGTAGGGGTTTTGATTTTTTTTGAAATTAAAAAGTTTTAGATAAAAATAAATAATTAAATATATATATATATTATATATTTATCCTTTGGGAAAAATTGTTTTATTGAAAATTAAACAAAATTATTTTTTTAAAAATAAAACTTAATTTATTTTATTTATATTAAAATAAAATAAAATAAAATATATATATATATAAAATTATAATTATATTATAGTGGGGGGGGGAGGGAATCATCTCGTACCCGCCCCCCACTGTCGGAGGTCGATAGTACCTGCGTCGCAGGTACTGCGACGGCAGGTACAGAGTACCTGCCGCCGCAGGCCCTGCGACCGCAGGCCTGCGGCCAAAGCCGACGGGCTATAAACGTGTGTGTTAAGAAATAAAAGATAAAACTTAGTTTTCATTTTTTTAAATTTTTTTTATAATTTTTAAAATTATTAAAACAAATTTTATTTATTTAAATTTTTTTTTAAATAATAAAATTATAATATATTCAATTTTATAATAGATTAAACTTTTTTAACATTTAATAAATAAATATTAAAGGCATAGATATAGTTGTAAATTTTAATTTATTAATAATTTTGCTTAAATATTAATAAATTAACAATTATTAGTTAGATTAAAATAAGTAATTAGATCAAATGAATATTGATTAATTTAATTAAAATTAGTTTAATTAAGTTAATTAATAATGAATTTTATTTGACTAGATTATATATTTGGATATTGATTTAATGAAAGTTATTATAGAACTGAGTTATTCGTAAAAGGGTAGTTGTGAAAACTTTGTTACTTGAATTCGACATTAAACTAAAACATAAACCTTACCTTAACTTAAATAATATACTTTCAGATCCAATCTCTGAGACTTTGATGTTGTCTTTGTACTTTGAATGTTTTGGGGTTGGTTTAGCGTTGACCAGTTCAGGTTGTTACCAGAGGCTCGGGGTTGTGAATGTGATGTCTTGATGATTTGGTCTCGATCTTTCTTAACCTGACCATGGTAATGTGATGAAGTGCTCTATGACATGATTGTGTTTACTGTTTGTTATTGCTTTCCAGTTTCCTTGTGTGAAGCTGAGGTGTATGTAATTGAGAATACCTAACTTAACCATTTTTGAGTCTCGATCAGTTATATTTGATAACCATTTCTGAGTCTCGATCAGTTATACTTGTATTACTTTCTGGTTGCTCATTAGAGAACCATTGGATTTTGTGACTTATCATTGATGCCTTCAGTTGCTGATAGAGAACTGTCGTGATTAGATGATCACTATTTGATGTTATCTGTTGCTCATGAAGAATTGATGTAATTTTGTGGATTATCTTTTTTTATGATGTTTTTCAGTTGCTCGTGTAGGACTGAGATGGTTTTATTATGATTCTTTGATTTACGAGTTCATGAGCTAGGGTAGGTTATCTATGTGTAGAGTCGGGGAGTGGCTTGCAATGGGGGTCGGAGCCCTAAGAGGCTGCCTTGAGAAACCCATTGTAAGTCGTTTTTAATAAGTGAAAACATTTTACACTAAATGAGAGAAAATGAACCTAACAAGATAATTGTATGTTCTCTCCCATGCCATGAGTGCTAGTACAGACTAGGATGGGGTAGAGAGAACGCTTGGTTACGACCTTGCATTCCATAGTATGCCTTGTCAGTACGAGAGGATACTAGTGGCCGCAGGATCAGTAGGGACCCGGGATTCCTAAGGGATTGCTCGGGTAACTTCTACATGACTTTTGCGATGACACTTTCCTGCTTGCATATTAGGTTTCCTACGTGTCTTGTGGTACCTCTGGGATTTAGATGTCGATCTTTTTAGGAACCCTTGAGTTAGCATACTTATAGGATTTCCTGGACTTAGAGAGTAATTTTGATTATAGGTTTTTTTGTTATCCTATTTGGGACTTGAGACTATCTCCTCAACGCGGTGGGAGTGGACCATTTAGGTTCCACGCGGTCGAGTGGTAGTGCTTTTACTCTTACCATTGAGATCCGTTCCGTGGTCACCGTGGCTAGAGTTTTCATGATTGGCATTTACCTACACTATGTTCTTGGATTAGTATGATGGATGGTTAGATTTTATGATAGATGTTTTATCATTATGGATGTATGGATGTATCATGTATGGTGAATAGTTTCATATATTTTTACTGTACTTTGTATCATGGATTTGAGGATGTTGTATCTTGATCTTTACATATGTATATTCTTTTAAGCCTTTCATACCCTGTGACATGTACAGTGGATGAATGAGCATTCCGAATTAATTTGCCAAGGAGCATTCGGAACAAATGTATATTATGGACATTGGAGTTTCTGATTATTCTTTTATATGTATGTGATAGTTGTTAGACTTAGAATTAATTAAATTTAAACGTGACTCAACGTCTTGGGATCTTTAAGAAATGTAACTTGCAATGTATGTTTGTCGATGATTACATGTTATTGCTTCCGCTACTATTTGTTTGATGTGTATGTCATACTTTCTTACTTTAAAAAAAAAAAATGTTTAGCAAACTTAGTGAAACTTTAGGTTAATTCTTTTGGATCCCTTGGCGGGGCGTTACAATGCCCTGTTGGCTATAAGAGCCCCCAAAAAAATAGGGGTGACTATACTTCATGTGGAAGATGATTCCCTCATCATCATTAATGCCATTATAAAGGGTTCTTTCGAAGCATGGAACCTCTAAAACTACGTCACCAACATCACTCATGAGTTGACTTCATTAGAAGACTTCAAAATTATGCACATTAAAAGAATGGTAACACAAAAGCTTATCGAATGTCTAATTGGGCACCACATTTGAAATTAAATGAAGTAGGAATAGAAAATTTCCAAGATATACTCACACATGTGGTTGATGAACTAAATCCCTAAATTTAACTTTGGAAAGAGTGATATTCTAAAATCCATTAATTATGTGTAAGGTTTCATTCTTGTTTCTGTTTGTGCCGCATGAAACATTAAATGGTGGATGGGATGGGTTTTTATTAAGCATCGATTTTTCCACCCTTCAGGACAAATTTTTTTCTATCAAAGTATAAATTACTCTCAATTCAGACTTGGTTGAGTGTAGAGAAGGGTTTTCCCCATGGAGTCATCTTTCATTCTTACATGTGACAAACAATGACACCCTTTTCATGGAGTGGCCAAGAAGGAAAGGTTAGGTCAGATGTTTGAGTTTAAACATAGGTGGCTCATTGATGTAATTGAGCTCTTATTAGGGGAAATGTTCTTTAAGGTGGAAAATAGACACGTAACTAACATAATGCCCATTCTATGATCATGACATGGGTGCTGCAACTTGGGGAGTCAAAAGGAAGAGTTAGGTTTATCATGAAGCAAATTATTCCTTCTCCTTCCCTCTTTGGAATGGAAGAAATCATGGCAATTCAATTCCAGCGTGGGTCTGTTGTTAGGGGAGAAAGAATCATGGATTGAAAAAATTATAGGCATGAAAATTACACCATTTGTTTGGTGCTTTATAGAGAGTAAGAGACACATAAGGTTCGAACAAGAACATCTACGATGGTATGCTCTCAAGCTCCTAGTCATGGAATATATTTGGGGCCTGGACATTAAATACATGAAGGAATGGGTTGATTGGAGGTCGAAACATGATGCAACCATGGATAAAAGGTTGAAGGATTGAGCTAAGGATCCTCAAGCGAGTAGTGAAGACAAGTCTTGGCCTAAATTCCAATTACACACTTTGTTGGATGAAAGAATCAGGGGCTTCACTCTCCCAACCCTAAGGTGAGCTAAAAGCTCTTGGCTAGCCCTTAAGTGAGGTTGTTAATGTGATGTTTTTTCTGGTTGATATAAGTTTGGTGGTTTTTGTTGTGGTGGTTTGGTATGTGGTGGGGAATAGGGAAGAGAGGGTGGTGGGTTTTCCCTAAAGAAAACAATGTACTCAAGGGTATTTATGGACTGGATTTCTGTGTTGGGAGAACAAGGATTTTGAATGGAGGTAGGGTTTGTCCAAGTAGATGGTATATGAAAGGGAAAAAAAGGTTATTGTGGTTATTTTTTCTAGAATGGAAGAAGTGGTTGATGAAAAGGGTGATTGATAACCAAGAAGGGTCTCTATGAATATTTTGTTTGTAGTTGCCTTGTCCAACATAGAAATGAAGGGAATATCTAGTGTTTGTACTTGTTATTTTTTTTCCATTATGGTGATAGGTACCAACTGTAGTGTTGGCACATAAGTTTGAGATTTGTAGAATTTGTAGATGTATATAATGCAAATCTAAAGCAGATCCTCATGAAAGTGAATCTGAGGTGTCTACATTGTACACAATTTATTTGTGTTAACAATAAAATCTAAAAAAATAATTACCAAAGAAAAGTGTTTCTAAATTCATATATAATATAAAAACATGAATATTCAATTGATAAAATAAGTTTTTTTTTATAGGTAATGGGCCAAAGCCTGTATTTTATTTTTTGATCGGTAATAGATTTGATTATTAATAATCCCAGAACAAGTTTGGTTGGGTTGAGTGAAGGCTACAAAAAGGAGCTAACTTCTCCATAGTACAATAAAACCATAAGACTACCAAAAGGGATCCAACGCCCCGAAAACAAAACAATTCAAAAAAAACAATAATACTTACATTGCTATATGAAAGTAAATTAAGATTTACTTTTAGCATCCCCCATTCTATGTGATCGTAGAGTCATATCGAAATGGGCTTGTGATTTCTTCACTTTCTTTCCCTTAACAGTCACCCATCCATCCTCCACTTTGGCTGCCTCATCCTGCCATATAGTGGATTCACACTCCAAATATTTTTCATCATATGCATAACCTTCCTTTCACTAAGACAAATCCTTTACCCCCATCTGTAACATTGGTCTTTTTTTTCTCATTTCCATCAGGTGTAGCTCAAATCTTATCATGTTCCATCTCTTTCTCCTTCTCCGGATAGCTATCTTCCCCATTTGAAATCACCCTGCATTAGATTGATGAAGCATTTCCCCATAAACCACCTCTAAAAAACTCTTCATTTTTTCAATTACTCTCCCTTTCTTTTCGAATGTGTAATGGTGGTGGGAAACATCCTTCCACTATGAGGCCGGTTTGTCCTGTCTCTACTTGGCACACTTAGAAGCTAAATGTCCGATATGAAAAAATCTTCTACAATGAAAGGGCACCCCTTGATAGTCCAAGGGTTGAACCCAAGTTCCTTTTGAGGTTTTATCCATTGATGAAGCTCCCCTAAGCTTGGCCATAAGTGATGGAAACGTCCCACCAACTCGAGCTTCGAGAAGACAACAATATTGTTATCTATTTCATCTTCTAACTCATCTACAAGATTGACTATTTTTTCCCCTGCACCTCCCCCACATTCCATTGATGATTTGTCCTAACCTGTAATGGCATGCCCATTTGAGTGATCTTGAAGATACATCTCCATCTCTATGCCCATAAACCCCTATTGTCCTCTCTTGATCCCTTCATGTTTTCCAATCTGAGAAGTGTCCACTAGTACATTTGGGGGCCATTTTTTACCAAAATTTTTGATAGTAGGGCCAATTTGTCTTGTCGAATTTTTTTTTTAATAAAAAATATGATCTTGATAACGTCAAAATTTTAACGTTGTCGGGGATATAAACCAAAAAAAAAAACACTAAACTAAACTAAAACTTCATTTATTCACAGAACAAAGTGCAAGCATGTGGGAGGAAGGCTTCACAAAGATTTTTACAACGCCGTTGAAGGTAAGGGTTTTTAGAAAATAATTTTCTTAAGGGCATTTGTCACATTATTTAGGAGGAAATTAGTATTTCATGATTCATGCTATTTGCAAGACCAAATGGAAGGTCGAGATCATAACCAGGAATGAATGATCCACTAGAAAATGAGATAAGTTGAAAAAACCTGAGATGTATGAAGTTCCTTCCCCTCTATTTTTCAAAAGTCTATTCATGTCAATCAATTGGAATGCCTTTCAATAAATAGTAGGGTTATTCTTTGACTTGATTGACTAGCCATGGATATAAAGGGGTTCAACTAATACCACTTCAATTCAATAGGTTCAACTTATTGCTTTGAGTTGTAATATGTTGGGTCTTTCATAGAACAATGGGATCTAGATATGGACCCCAACGAAGAAGGAATGTCACAGACCCCATGGATATATAGGGCATTGTTAGTGATTCAAGTAGGGCACAAACCATATTCCAGGCACAAACCCTAAGGAATCACCAATATGATTTGCAGATGTAATACAAAACATTTCTCTCAACAACATGAATGATAGGAATAAGGAAAAATAGACTCACCTTCAGGATTGACAATGATATTCTTGGATTTCAAAAATCGCTCATTACAACTCTCAAATTTTATAATACAAACTGACTATAAATCATACTTCACATCTGCAAACTCTGATGCATTTGCAACCTTATTGTAACACCTTTCTTGGCAATAAGCCCCTTTTGTTTTATCTCTTATCAATGACATCCATAGACTTGCATTTAAATCAATTTTGATTCTCTGAAGTACTATACTCCTGATATCTGAAGTTTGAACTTAATGGTTCTTTGAAAAGATCTTATAGAATAAACACAATCAACTCACATATTCTTTTTAGACACTCATACAATCTGAACAAAACTATAAAATATTGTTGCTATCATATATCTCATCCTTCATATCATTGAGTCCATATACTTAGACTTTTGTCATTTGCAAAGATACATAACAAAAATATAGCAACTGTCTTCCAAACTCTATTATCTTGCCTATTCTACTCTTCCAAAGGGTTCTTTAGCGTCCCATGAATGACTGCAACCCTTCAAACACCACACAGATCATACTTGAGCCTCTGTCACATTTCTTGGATGTTAATTCACTGTATTTTGCATGCAACAACATATACTCATTAATTCTTGGTCCATTCCTTATAGGAATCCGGGTTATGGTGTAGACCCATGAGAGGGCAATTTCACACAACAATAAAAACTTTCAAATCTTCCCTAATCTCTACACAAAGAAAGTATGCAACCATTTTGTCACTTTAATCTAAAAGTGTATAAAATTTACTGTTTACATAGTGAGTATTGAGATCGACCTTGGTAATAACCCCATTGATACTAGGTATCCATTTAACATCAGAATTAGTTCTAGCCTCCATTTCCCTATACATGAAACTTAAGAATTATCACAACCACGAAATAAGGGAGAAGATATTATGACAACTTTACATTTTTTACACATTTTTGACAATTTGCCTCTTTTGCTAACTCATGCCTATTTGACACCATATATAGGTCCAATAGGCTTACAATTTATATGTTTAATTCATTTGTGACCTTACATGATATTTTAATACCCCTCAGGGACTTTGACCAACTTTGACTGGTCCTTGACCAACCAACTTCCATCAAAATTGTGATTGCAGAACATATTATCATTAAGACTCGATCTAGTAAAATAAGAACTTGGATTTTAGTTAATAGGAGGAAGAGAAGGACTCACATCTTTAATTATATATCATTCATTGTTTCTCTAGTAGTTTCTAACTTCAATCCTAGTAAATTCTTGTATTTTTCTACATGCTAGAAGAAGATAAGATCTTCAAAAATAGGATTATCCATAATCCAACCATCATCCCTAAACTTGATCCTCCTTCCATTACCAAGATTCCATATTTTTCCTTTCTTAACACGTTCTTATCTTTATGGATACTATTCTAGATCTGGTAACCATTAATTCAAACATCTAAATAGAGGTAATCTCAAGGTTAGGAGCTACAAAGACATACTTTTTCTTAATTAGACAGTTCCATTCTTTTCCTCTTCAAATATTCTCTAAATTTTTTTAGAGAGAAGAAATTTGTTAATCATTCTGATAGTGTTGATGCCAATACATCCCTTCTTATTTGGTTTGCAAGCATTTTCCTAAGACACTAACAAAAATGAACCTTCTCCTCTATGTCCATCCAAAGAAACTTCCCCTGGATTTTTTAGTTATATTAGCATACTTAGCAAGAACAAAGAAAGAGCTTAATTCATACACATGCATATTTTGGTGAATAGACTTTAAAAGTTGGATTTTCCTAGCTTGACTTAAAAGGGCTCCTTTCTAACTAGTCAACCTGCTATTAATTTTGTCAATAATGGAATTCCAAAAAAATTAAAAGGCTTGATCCCTAATGGGAGACCAAGATAGGAAAAAGGAAAAAAAAAATCAATCTTACCATCAAGGATTTTAGATATTCTTTTTTGTGTCTCTTCTGGATTATTAATAAAGAAGATGGAACTTTTGGTCCAATTGATAAGTTGGCCCATAGAATTACGTATAGGAAGAAAGAAAAATCTTAAATTTTTTTCCTCTGACAAAATCCATTCACATCACGATAGTGTCATAAAAAAATTGCCTCTTATGTTCATACTCAAGTTGATAGTGGTGCACATGAGATATCTGTACATATCAACTCTAACCCTTTCCTAGGTTGAAGAACATTCATTTATAGGCTATATCTTTTGACTTTACATATTCATTCCTACTTGTCCGATCAAAAAAAAACTCTTATTGTTGACCTTTCCAATTTGTAAAAAAGTTTCTCAGCAACAATATTTGTTGCATGGCAATATTTTGTCATTTTTTGCAACTTTTCCATATTTCTAATCAAATGCCTTCGAATGCCTTCCAAGGTGATAAAATTGCATATGCAGATGTATGTATGTATGTATGTTTGTGTATATATATGTATGTATGTATGTATATCTATATATGTATGTATATAACTTTATCACTTGTAACTATAATTTTCAAATAGTACAAACCACAATAGTTTCTTATAGTTCCATGGTTCTCTTTGTAAGTTTATAAAATTGAAGTTTAAAAATTAATTGCATTTATGTACATCTTTTTCAAGTTTTATATTTCTCTTTTTCCTGACTCATAGTCAAAGAATAATTTGCCAAAACACATACTGACCAGTTGGAGATTAAGCCAAAAAATTGTAAGAATGAGTTAAAAAAATGTTTGTGCACACCAATCACCTTTTTATGTTCTTTTTGGCACAATTGTTCTTACATTTTATGATTTTTGGTGAGAATAAAATTCCAAACTAATCAAGTAGGTGATCCAAAATTAAATCATAATTAGTTGAGGCATGTTTAAATACCTTATTTCACATGTTATTGAATGTTTCTTGAATGTTCAGGGTGGTAACTCCTTATACTCAACTCTTCACTGAAGTTATTCTCACTGCCACAATGACATTACCTCTAAACCATGCAAAGGATGTTGATGTGGTTCCCAACCTTGAAACACTCTTATAACTTAAGAAATGGAAAAGAAAATGCAAATGCAATACATGAAAAAATGCACAACTTGTAGTCTTTATATATATAGAGAGATATTTTCTAAGTTGCTTATTACATAATAGCACAACAAAAAAATTGTTCTAGCTGCATGCATATTCCAGAATCCAAATAATAAAACAATAAAACTCACTCAACCCATGCTAAGTGACAAGCCATTACCTAGTTCAATTGGTGTAGTTGTTGATTAGCTGGGTTGATTGCAAACTCCTGTAGAACTATCATCAAATTAGGTACAATAAAATGAACAATCAACTTTTCCTAGCTAGCCTTAACTTGACTGGTCTATTTAGACCCATTGATTATTGTCACATGATTTTGAACATAACTATATAAGGAATGAGTTAGGATGTATATAGGTTAACCTTACATTAACTGTAAACTACAACACAAAGGTTGCATTAGGGTATTACAAGATTGTAATTATAAAAAACCGTCTGATTTGCCTGAGTGGGTGTATGATGGAAAAGAGTTGTATTAGGTGAATAAAGGTCACCAATGGTTATAGTAATATGGCTACATCAAAACAATTAGAAAATAGAACTACATATTCGTTAGAGTGAGTAGTTCAAGGGTCTTGATCTCATGTATAAGGGTATGTAGGAAGCTTGGTAGGCGTAGTATGACTCTTGTGTGAAGACGCCTTGGACATAGTTAGGTAGCCTTGGCCATGTCAGGTAGTAATTAACCATCCATGTATGTATGTATGTATGTATGTAACTATTCTCTACTTAATAGTGCCATCCACATGGGAGCAGGTGGCAGTTGAGCTTGCACCTTTAGCAATACTTCATTTCCATTATTTGCGTTCTCTGAATCAAAGGTATATAAATTTATCACTTGTAACTGTGATTTTTAAATAGTACAAACCACAATAGTTTCTTAAAATTCGATGGTTCTATTTGTAAGTTTATAAAATTGAAGTTTAAAAATTAATTGCATTTATGTACATCTTTTTCAAGTTTGATATTTCTCTTTTTCCTAACTCACAGTCCAAGAATAATTTTTCAAAACACATACTGACTAGTTGGAGATTAAGCCAAAAAATTGTAAGAACGATTGTGCCAAAAGAGCTAAAAAAATGATTGTGAATGATAATCATCTTTTTATGTTCTCATTGCCACAGTTGTTCTTACATTTTATGATTTTTGGTGAGAACAAAATTCCAAACTAATCAGGTAGGTGATCCAAAATTAAATCATAATTGGTTAAGGCATGTTTAAATACCTTATTTCACATGTAATTGAATGTTTGGAAATTGCAGTGGAGATATTACATTTGTTTGGTTGTTGGCATTAATAAAGGAAACATATTATCACATTCAATAGTAAATTACACTTATATATTTATTTGTATTTATCCGCCCATCTACTGACAAGAGTAAATTAATATCTAATAATTTATTGTAGAAGTGTGTGTGGCATGTGAGAACGAGTACCATTTAATTGCATTGAGGTCAACAATTCTAAACTTTGACCACATTAAACAACTACTCTTCCCCTCAAATCTCAACAACCTCATGTTCTTCGACATTACAGTTTGTCAACAATAGAAACAACTCCATTTCACACACTATGTAATTCTCTTTATATAATCAATTGCTTCCCTTTTGTTTTCTATGGTGTGTTATAACTTTCTTCCTTCTCTTTTACTATTATTCCTCTAAATATAGTTAACATCTTCACAATTCCACTCTATCCTATTTTGAGGATGATGATGAGAAGAGATTGTATAGCCAATACATCTCAATTGATTTTGTATGCTTATTGTGACTTATTGCTGACATAGTTGATCTAGATTTTTATTGCTACCTTTGTTTATATATGTATTATCCCATAATAACTTCATTATAGTTGACTCTAATATTGCTCCACTAATAGATCTTTTGTGTATCCCATTAATATGTATACTTTATTTGTTTTTGTATTTGTTGTCAGTTGTCTTGGAGACATAGCAACTATGACGTTAACGTGTTGACTGGAGTATTAAATGCTCTCTCAAATTATTGTTCACATGCTGACTTGGATACTCTTTCTTGTGTGGCTCCCTTGGAGTCCTTGTCATATCAATTTTAAACTCCTTAGCATATAACATTGTTTCCTTCAATTTAGTTCATCCTATATTTCCAACTTCATAGGTGCTAAGCTTTATGCTAAGTCGCATACATGTTCAAATTTATTATAATGCCTTAGTTTCGATCACTTATATCTATTCATAGTGAAGGCAGCAACATCATACTGGTTGTAATGGATGGTAATTATTTATTCTCTTGTTTGAAAGCATTCTTGCGTGGTTAATCCTTTCTTTGTCATTCCTTGTCTTTGTAGTTGTCTTATACTTAGTTTTTCTGATATTTTTATGTAGTAGCATATGGTTTTTTATATCTTGTGAATAACCAAGTAAAAATCCTATTATATCTTTCTTTTTTAAAGGATAGATAAGATATATGAAAGAGCAAATAATTCATCGTTCTCTACTCTTTACTTAAACTTGATTTTGGATTAATGGGAACATGTTTTGTTTAATAGTTTGTGAAATTAACTACATTTATGCATAGTTATCATTGTTCTATTTATATGACAACTTTTTGTCATCTCATTATTGTGAAATTCAATTCATTTCAGATAAATAACAAGGAGAGATTGATGTGCACTACGTACTTAAATTTTTTTTCTTCCTTTGTTTGTCATGTGATGTGAATATTTCGTAATGAATTTGTGGCAAGTGGTGCCAAATTGATCTTGTTCTTAGTACATTTATATGACATTGGATTCTATTTTTGTGAAGTAATTATCAAGTTACATTTTTCAAGTTGTCAAAATGATAAATTTAAATGATTAAAGACATCCATTTTTAGCGAAAGATTGTGTGACAGACTGGGGATATGGGATTTTCTAAAAAATGCATATAAGTTTTAGACAACCTAGTCCATGTCAATGTCACTAGTCAAAACCTCTTTAACCAAATTAGCATGCCCCAACTTCTCCTCCCTAAAGTGTTCAATTTTAGCAATGGGTAAACAATTCAGCGTCTTGGTAATGAACTCAATTTTATCCCTTTCCACATCCTTGACCATCAAAATCTTTTCCTTGGATAGATAATGCAGCAAAAAATTAGTGATGACATCTTAGAGAATATTCTTCTAGATCAATAACATGTTGCATCCAATGGATTTGATCTTCTTTATCATACCCAGAATATAATTCCTTTCCTCCTTTAAAATCCTATCCATCATTGTATAATCAGAGACCACAATGTTCTGCTTAATGTCCATCTTCGGAGGCAAAATCTGGAACTGTATTATGTCAATCTTTACATTCTCAATCTTGATGGGGCCTCCAGTCATATAGCTTGCCTTATTTTTGAACACCAAACCCTTAATCAACTCTGTATCATCAACAATCCTGCACAATTTTTGCAAAACTTTGATGTCCCTCAAATCCACAATGTCAAGCTTCATAGGGTTGATGACATTTAGGATGATGTCAACAACAAGTGGGACCACTAAGGTAGAATATTATATGACAACCTTACTATTCAAAGAAGTGCTCACACTTTTTACAAAAGAGACACAATTCATCAATTAAATAGGAATAGCCATGGCAATTAAAACCTCAAGGACCTTCTTAGAGGCCCTATGAAAGGCCTCTAACATAATGGTAGGATGAACACCCTTAGGCAAAAAATTCACAGATTATTTATGAATCACACTAGCAATGACAACAACTATTGTTGTGTAGTCACCAACAACAATATCATCAGATTTTAAAATCTCTACAAGTATTTTAGCAGTAAATTAGTAGATTGAATACCCTCTAGTGAAACTTTGAGTGTCAGATCAAATCCCTCTCACTCAAACAAGTTTGTTCTTATGTCTCGCTTTAGTCACTAGCGAATCCAAAGATTATATGATGAGCTCAATGCAATGAAGGCATATTGCAACCCAATCATTTTTTTTTTGAAAACTCTAGTTGTCATCCCAATTCTGATGCAAAATATCATCGACAGTATAACAAGCTCATCAAATCATCTCTGGTTGGCATCGATATTTCGATGTTTTGAATTAGTTGTCTGGTGCTGGCATGTGACATATATGGGGATGATTTTCAATGAAACTTCCCATAGATACATCAACACTTATGGAATACGTCAAAGTTTTGACAAGATTATAGCGACGAAGACTTTCAACATTTAACTGTCAAAATTTTGACTAGAACCACATCAAAAAATAGGTCCAAATTTACTAGTGGCCATTGACCCCCTATTGTTTTCCCTTAAAACCCTGACCTTTCAATAGACTTTTTGGGCACATTCTATCCATAGGCTATTGCTTTTTGATGCCCCTAGTCGACAATTTAGCACCCTATTCATTTTTTAAAACACCATCCTTCATCTTCATTGATGGTTCCCCCAGTTGAAACCCATGGAAAACCTTTCACATCCTATCCACAAGGGTATTGTAGGGGTTTGAGATGCACACCTTCTTCCCTATGTTGGAAAATCTACACCCCTTGGACGTCTTGAGCTCCTCTCCATGTGTACACAAGATAGGATTGCAACTAGCCATAGTCTGCAAGTTTACACGAGAAACCTTAGCACCAAATAATATAAAAACATGAATATTCAATTGATAAAATAAGTTTTTTTTTTATAGGTAATGGTCCAAAGCCTATATTATTATTATTATTTTTTAATCAATTATTATTATGTGTTAAGCTTGAGAAGATTGAAACCCAAGACCTCCCACATGAGAGGCTCACAAGTTATCATTGTGCTATAGGAGCTAGATTGCCTTGGTTAAATAAGTTTTTAGATCATAGACTATTTTAAAAATATTCTAAATTAATATAAAACATATGTAGTAACATCAAGGAGACATAACATATTATTTTAAATTTAAATATTTAATATTAAATATAATACATATTATATAAAATTAGAAAATGAATTCATATGTTTTTGATAAGAAAAATAGGTTTTATAGGGATCCTGAAACCCAAAAGTTAATACATATCAAAAGGCTGAAAATAAGCAACAAAAGCCTAACCATATTACTACGGCCAACTGAAAGGCCAGGACGACAAACAGGCAAAAACCCAAAAACCAAAAGCTACAGAAACCAAACAGTCCAAAAGACAGGTAATGAAAACCTTTGTCACTCCTCCATGTTTCTTTCAAACTTCTGCATCATTTTTGTGACTTCATAGGCTTTCTCGATCTCCTTAGCCATATGCTCCTGCTTCTTCTGACTTGTCCGATCCAAGTTGCTAAAGGTAATTTCCATAGTCATGTCCTCATCCATCCTATCTTCGGCTCTATCCTTTTCCTCATTATCCTCTAGGAAACCCTTGGCTTTCAACTTTATGGCAAGAAAACAGATGTTATCATTTAGAGAAGTCAAAATTGAAATCATCTGGTTTGTCACATTATGATTGTAATTTTCCAGATTATGAATTCTTTTTTCAACCAACCTAAGGCCATCCCCCCGATTTGTCAAATTTCCATGTTCTAACTTCTTCCCTTGATTTTCCAACTGACCCATTCTTTCTTTGACCTCCTCCAGTTCATGGTAGAGCCATTTAATTGACCTAAAATTGTCAATCATACTATTTCTAGCATTATTAATCAAATTCATGCCAATTTCCCTTGCATTATTAGTAATAGCCACTAGTGTCGGATCAATGAGCTCCTCCATCTAGAGCTTTCCCTCTTTATCTTCAAGGATTTGGGGATTCATGGCTTCTCTCACAATTCCCATTTTCGATATTCTAACATTAAAAAATTTCTAGGCCATGCACTTGTCTTTTATAACCACCTCTCCATTCTCATCCTATGTTTTCTCTTTATCATGTTCCTGAGGAGGAATTGGGGAAAATGATGGTGATCTGCAACCCATAATCCATATTCCCCTCTAGGGACATGCCCTCCTCCTTAGACTTCCTCTGTTTTTTAGCTACCGGCTCCTCCCTCTTAACATCTTCCTTCTCCTTATTCTCTTCATCAATATCCATATCATCCCCTTCCTCATTATACTCTTCATCTCCTTGACCAACAAATTTAAACTTAAATAGAAATTTCTATTTGTAATATAAAGTATATAAAATTATAAATTATAAATGTAAATATTTCAAATAAATTTAAAACATTTCTAAAGTGTTCATGTCTGGGTCTGATGAAGATAATCTCACTTGGGGGTTATGTGTGCTTATTACTTAGAAAAATACAAGCTAGATGGTGGAAATGTAATTTTGATGGGGCTTCGAAAGGTAATCCAGGTCCTTCGAGTGCACGATATATAATTAGAGATACAAATAGGAATCTTATTGCACTAGGTGGTAAAAGAATACAATATGGGATCAACAATGTTATAGCAGCAGGGGATTCCCTAGTGGCTATGAAAGCCTCTAAAAAATTAGGGGTGACTATACTTTATGTGGAAGAGGACTCCCTCATCAACATAAATGCAATTATAAAGGGTTTTTTGGAAGGGTGGAACCTCTAAAACTACATCACCAACATCACTTATGAGTTGAATTCATTAGAAGCCTTTAAAATTATGCACATTAAAATAATGGTAAAACAAAAGGTTATCAAATGTCTAACTGGAATCTAAATTTGAAATTAAATGAAGTAAGAATAGAAAATTTCTAAGATTTACTCACACATGTGGTTGATGAACCAAATCCCTAAACTTAACTTTGGAAAGAGTGACATTATAAAATCTATTAATTATGTGTAAGGTTTCATTCTTGTTGTAGTTTGTATGACATCAAACATTAAATGGTGAATGGGATGGGTTTTTATTAAGCATCAATTTTGTATAGTCTTTTTTTCTATCAAAGTAGAAATTCCTCTCAATTCAAGCTTGATTGAGTGTAGAGAAGGGTTTTCCACATGGAGTCATCTTTCATTCTTACCTAAGGTAAAAAAAAATACCCTTTTCATGGAGTGGTTGAGAAGGCTAGGTTGGATCAGATGTTTGATTTCAAACACAAGTGACTCACTGATGTAATTGAGCTCTTATTAGGGGAAATATTCTTTAAGGTGGAAAATAGACTCAAAACTAACACAATGCTTACTCTATGATCATGGCATGGGTACTACAACTTGGGGAGTCAAAAGAAAGAGTTAGGTTTATCATGAAACAAATTTCTCCTTCTCGTGCCCCTTTGGCATGGAAGGTATCCTGGCAATTCAATTCTAGGGTGGGGTTTTTTGTTAGGGGAGAAAGAATCATGGATTGAAAAAATTTCACTCGTGAAAATTACACCATTTTTTTGGTGCATTATAGAGATTAAGAGACAATAGGTTCAAACAAGCATGTCTAGGATGGTATTATCTCAAGCTCCTAGTCGTGGATTATATTTTGTGCCTGGACACTAAATTCATGAAGGAATGGGTTGATCAGAGGTTGAAAGATGATGCAACCATGGAGAAAAGGTTTAAGGATTGAGCTAAGGATCCTGAAGTGAGTAGTGAAGACAAGTCTTGGCCTAAATTCCAATTATATGTTTTGTTGGATCAAATAATTGGGGGCTTCATTCTCCTAGCCCTAAGGTGAGCTAAAAGCTCTTGGCTAGCCCTTAAGTGAGGTTGTTAATGTGATATTTTTTCTAGTTGTTATAAGTTTGGGGCTTTGTGTTGTGGTGGTTTGGTATGTGGCGAGGGGCAAGGCAATGGAGGTAGTGGGTTTTTCCTAAAGAAAACATGTACTTGGAGTTATTTATGGACTGGATTTTTGTGTTGGGAGAACAAGGATTTTGAATGGAGATAAAGTTTGTCCAAGCAGATGGTATATGAAAGGAAAACGAGGTTTATGTGGCCCATTTTCTCAAAGGGACCTACTGGTTTTTTTTCTTTTTCAAATGAAAGAAGTGGTTGATGAAAAGGGTGATTGATAACTAAGAAGGGTCTTTATGAAGATTTTGTTTGTAGTTGCCTTGTTGAACATAGAAATGAAGGGAATGTCTAGTGTTTGTACCTGTTCTTTTTTGTCCATTATGGTGGCAGGTACTAATTGTAATGTTGGAACATAAGTTTGTGTTTTGTAGGATTTGTGGATATATATAATATAAATCTAAAGTAGATCCTCATGATGGTGAATCTGAGTTGTCTACATTGTACATAATTTATTTATGTTATCAATAAAATCTTAAAAAATCCTTACTGAAAAATAAAGTGTTTCTAAATTCATATATAATATTAAAAAATGAATAATCAATTGATAAAATTAGTTATTTTAATAGTTAACTGGCCAAATCCTATATTAATTATTATCTTTTGTAATCAATTATTATAATGTGTTAATCTTGAGTAGACTCAAGACCTCTTACATGAGAGGCTCACAAGTTAATGATGTGCTATATGCTATTGCCTTGGTAAAATAAGTTTTTAGATCATAGATTATTTTAAAAATACTCTAAATTAATATAAAACATATATAATAACATCAGGGAGACACCATATTATTTTAAATTTAAATATTTTAAATGAAATATAATACATATAATATAAAATTAGAAAATGAACTCATATGTTTATATAAATAGAAACTTCTATTTTTAATATAAATTATATAAAATAAAAAAATAAAAAATGTAAATATTTCAAATAAATTAAAAATGTTTCTAAATTGTTCATGTATGGGTCTAATGAGGCTAATCTCACTTGGGGTTAGGTGTGCCTATTACTTGAGAAAAACTACGAGCTAGATGATGGAAATGTAATTTTGAAGGGGCTTTGAAAGGTAATCTTGGTCCTTTGATGCAAGATTTATCATTAGAGATACAAATGGCGACCTTATTGCACTATGTGGTAAAAAAATAGAAGATGGGGTCAAAAAAGTTGTAGAAGTAGGGGACGCCCTACTGGCTATAAGAGCCTCTAAAAAAATTAGGGGTGATTATACTTCATGTGGAAGGGGACTCCCTCGTCATCATTAATGCCATTATAAAGGGTTCTTGGGAAGTGTGGAACCTCTAAAACTACATCACCAACATCACTAATGAGTTAACTTCATTAAAAGAGTTTAAAACTATGCACATTAAAAGAATGGTAACACAAAAGCTCATAATCGGATGTCTAATTGGGCTCTAAGTTGGAAATTAAATGAACTGGGGATAGAAACATTCCAAGATTTATTCACACATGTATTTGATGAACCAAATCCCTAAAATTAAATTTGAAAAGAGTGACATTCTAAAAGCTATTAATTATTTGTAATATTTCATTCTTGTTGTGGTTTGTGCGACATGAAACACTAAATGGTGGATGGGATGGGTTTTTATTAAGCACTAATTTTGCCACCCTTCAACATAGTCTTTTTTCTATCAAAGTAGAAATTCCTCTCAATTTAGGCTTGGTTAAGTATAGAGAAGCATTTTCAACATGGAGATGCCTTTCATTCTTATCCGTGACAAAAAAAAACACCCTTTTCATGGAGTGGCCAAGAAGGCAATGTTGGGTTAGATGCTGGAGTTTAAACATAGGTGGCTGAATGATGTAATTGAGCTCTTATTAGGAGATAAGTTTTTTAAGGTGGAAAATAGACACAAAACTAACACAATGCCTATTGTATGATCATGGAATGGGTGTTGCAACTTGAGGAGTCAAAAGAAAGATTTAGGTTTATCATGAAGCAAATTGTCCTTCTCGTGCCCCTTTGGCATGGAAGAAATCCTAGAAATTCAATTCTAGGGTGGGGTTTGTTGTTAGGGAAGAAAGAATCATGTAGTGACAAAATTTTAGGTATGAAAATTACACCATTTGTTTGGTCCTTTATAGAGAATAAGAGACGCATAAGATTCAAACAAGCACATCTAGGATGGTACACTCTCGAGTTCCTAGTCATGGAACATATTTTCAGCCTATACATTAAATTCATGAAGGAATGGGTTTATTTGAGGCCAAAAGATGATGCAACCATGGAGAAAAGGTTTAAGGATTGAGCTAAGGATCCTGAAGTGAGTAGTGAAGATAAGTCTTGGCCTAAATTCCAATTAAATACTTTATTGGATGAAAGAATTGCGGGCTTCATTCTTGCAGCCCTACGGTGAGCTAAAAGGTCTTTGCTAGCCCTTAAGTGAGGTTGTTAATGTGAGGCTTTTTCTAGTTGTTACAAGTTTGGTGCTTTGTGTTGTGGTGGTCTAGTATGTGGCAAGGGGTAGGGCAAAGGGGGCAGTGGGTTTTACATAAAGAAAACAATGTACTCAAGGGTATTTATGGACTATATTTTTGTGGTGGGAGAACAAGGATTTTGGATGGAGGTAGGGTTTGTCCAAGTAGATGGTATATGAAAGGAAAATGAGATTTATGTGGCCATTTTTTCTCGAAGGTGACCTAGTCATTTTTTGTTTTTTGTGAATGAAAGAAGTGGTTTGTGAGGCCTCGCCCCGACCCATTGTAGCATAGTTGATACATTATTATTTTGATACTCATGACTCGATATGTTGAGACACTATCAGATACACTGAACATATTATGTTATGTTATTTCATGTTGTATGATGTTTTACTTTTAGATATTTGATTTCGTCATTTAATGTTTTATGAACATGTCTATTGATGAAGTAAGTGAATACAAAATTAACACTTTGATTACACAATTTTAATCATTGAGAATATGAGTAGAATGAGATAAATAACTAATTATTTGAAAGATGAATGTTTTAATTTATGAGATTTCCCTGATATGTTATATACATATGTGCATGTGATTTTCTTGAGCTACTAATGTGTGCAATGAGTGTGCAGGATATTTTAGTCGAGAAACCTAACAGAGAAACAAAACTAAACCTTATGTACCACTGTGGCAAACCCATTGTTCATATGTTATTTGTGTCGTGGATTGAGTGAATGTATCATTCTGTGATCAGTGAATGTTAATGTTTCGTAACAATGTTTTTTTTAGTGTCGCTTGACACTTGTGAATTTTATATGCATCCTAGCATGACAATTAGGGTTAATCAAGTAACCTAAGATCTAAGTCAGACTAGGTTAGTGACCCTATTGCTAATTAGGTTTTAATCAAGATTATTTACCCCTAATCTAGATTAGTGTTTAATCTGCATTTTGAAGGTTGTTAGATAGTCTTAATTTTTTTTCATAGCATTTGTTAGATCCCTAATTAATCCCTTAGGCCTAAATTCATGAAATCTAAATACCCAAAGGGAATGGGTATGGGTTGGGGGAATTTTCCACCCTCTTAGCCCCTTTTGTTGACTTTTATGGTCACTCAAAAATCCAATTTTTGCTTTGTTACAAAAATTGATTGATCCCATCATGAGTTGGATGACCCTAACTCCACCTTCAGGTTAGTCTTAGGTCTAGTTGTGTTAGAAGCCTCTAGAACTTTTTGACAAGTGGGGGAGTTATTGCTTTTAGAGGTGGTTGAGTTTAGGATCTTATTTATAGGCAATTTTGAGAGAGTTTTGGGTGTTCACCCAACCTCTAGTTTTAGAGGGATTTTCAAAATTGAAGGGAAGGAGAGGAAAGCAAACTCATCTCAAACTTGTTCATTTGCCATAACCTTATTTTTGAAGATAGGAATACTTCACCTCATTTTGTTCATGTTGTGTTTCATGTTTCAATTTTATTGCATCTATATGTATGTGTGTGTGTTGAGTGTGTTGGGAGGGATGGGAAACAGGTTTTCTTAAATGTCTTTCCCTTGCATTTTGTTATGAATTTTATTACATGTATGGGGGAAGGTCTTCAGTTGGACTCCAACAATGTAGAGTCTCTTCTCAGGACGAGAAGAGGGAGAGAGGGTAGGGTGTTATGGGCCCCTACCTATCGGCACAAACCACGTATGAGTTTTGACATGTAAGAATGGAAGAACAGAAGTTTTTGAGTTATAGCCTCGTGACATCTTATGTTGGAAAAATCCACCTTTTTCCTAGTTTTGGTTCAATGTCAAACCTATTGTGAAAACCTAGTATGGGAGTGAATGTCTAAATTTATCTTCATGTTATGTTTGGTTGTCTCCTGGTCAGTTTTTGTTCTCTCCACGATCACCATGATGTATTGTAGAATTCGAAATGGATCCCTTGTTAAGGGCCAAGAAGGAAATTTAACTTATTATTGAAGTTCAATTATGTTGAGGAGATTTCTCCTTGGGTTTGAAATCCTATGTAAAATGTATTTAAACTTTTTGTTGTAGTGACAACGATGTCAGGTTTTCTTCCTGGTTCTTTTCGGGCGGCGCCTTTGAATCAGGTGGTCAATAAAATAATGATTGAGTAATATCATTGCTTTTGAGATTTTCATATTTTTAGTTATATGTATGTGTATCAAAAATGAGATAAAATGATGATGTTCAATTATGCAAATTTTGAGTTCAATTATGTTAAGAAAAAAAAAAGATATGGTTGATATTTCAATTCAATTTCATACTTATTAAGAGATCAAATAGATCTTGCATTATTGTGAAACAAACTATTGAACTCTAAGTTATAAACTCATTTAGAAAAAAAAAAGTATATGTATACACACACACATATATATACATATATACATATACATATATACGTATATGTATATATGTATACATATATGTATATACATATATACATATACATATATATGTATATGTATATATGTATATATGTATATGTATATATGTATATACATATATACATATACATATATATGTATATGTATATGTATATATGTAGATATATATATATATATATATATATATATCTGTATATGTGTATATATATGTATATATATATGTATATACATATATATACATGTATATACATGTATATACATGTATATATGTATATACATGTATATACATGTATATATGTATATGTGTATACATGTATATATATGTATATACATATATGTATATACATATAGATATATATATGTATATATATATATACATATATGTATATACATATATGTATATATGTATATATGTATATATGTATATGTATATACATATATACATATATGTATATATATATACATATACATATATACATATATGTATATACATATACATATATATGTATATACATATATGTATATATATATATACATATATGTATATATATATATACATATATGTATATATACATATATGTATATATGTATATACATATATATGTATATATATACATATATCTGTATATACATATATATGTATATATGTATATACACACACACACACACACACATATATATATATATATATATATATATATATATATATATATATATATATATATATATATATATATATATATATATATATATATATATATATATATATAACTTCTTCTATTTTCCTTAGCCCTGTGTATTTCTTCCTTTTGTTAGCATGATTGGGGGGGGGGGGGGGGGGATGTTGGGGCTTGTGCCCACGTATCGGGAGAAGTTTATGGGCGGCTAGTAAAAAGGGAAGTAGATGGGGGGTGTTTGTTGGAAAGTTTGTAGTTTTAAATAAGTTTTAATCTAGTTAGAAAGAGGGTAAGCTAGGTTGTGAGTATAGTTTAAATTTAGTTTGTATTTTATTTTTTTTGTTTTTTTGTATTTTATTTTATTGGGGTAGTTGAGTTTTTTTGTATAAATGTTAGTTAGTTTAATTTTTATTTTTTTTGTAATTAAATTTTTTAAGTTGTAGAGTTTTAATTGGTTATGTTGTAAAGTAATTAAGTTTATATATATGTACATATATATGTATATATATACATATATATGTACATATATATGTATACACACACACACACACACACACACACACATATATATATATATATAATTTAGCTTAATTAAATTTAGTGATTATTACTTTTAATGTCAAATTAGTAGAAAAATTTATTTTGTTTTATTTTATTATCTAGTCGTATTTAATTTTATATATATATATTTAAATAAAATTTAATGGTGGATGTAAGGTTACATTAACTAGTAAGTTCTTTTGAAATCCAAATGATTTGAAGGAGTTCGAATTATCTTTATTTCTTGAAATCATTACTTGAATAATTGTTTTAAACATATTGTTTTAAAATTAATGTAATGATGAAAATGTTGAAATTAGTGTGTTAATGAAATTTTAAATTTAACGACCGAGTCATACTTATCGATTCTTTTAAACTAAACGGAGAGTCAAGTCATTAATAGGAATACCCGTCGTTGTTTTGCTTTATATCTATGCATTAACTATGTTAACTTATCAACTTCATGGAATTAATTATTAATCTTTTTTTTTTAAATTGTGTGTTTTTGCCTGTATTTTGGGCATGACCTAGTTGATTAAAAGGGCAATTGGTAATCATGAAGGGTCTCTATGAAGATTTTGTATGTAGTTACCTTGTCCAACACATAAATGAAGGGAATGCCTAGTATTTGTACCTATTCTTTTTTGTCCATTATGGTGATATGTGTACAGTGTTGGCACATAAGTATGAATTTTGTAGGATTTTTAGATGTATATAATATAAATCTAAAGAAGATCCTCATGAAGTTGAATTTGAGGTATTTACATTGTACGCAATTTATTTATGTTATCAATAAAATCTTTAAAAAATCATTACCGGAAAAACTTGTTTCTAAATTCATATATAATATAAAAACATGAATATTCAATTGATAAAAAACATTTTTGATAGGTAATGGGCTAAGGTCTATAGTAATTATTATTTGTTGTAATCAGTTATTATTATGTGTTAAGCTTGAGTAGACTCAAACCCAAGACCTCCCACATGAGAGGCTCACAAGTTACCATTGTGTTATAGGCTATTGCCTTGGTAAAATAAGTTTTTAGATCATAGATTATTTTAAAAATATTCTAAATTAATATAAAATATATATAATAATCAAAATAAAAACATATTATAAAATATCAAAATTTTCATGCATATTTTATAATTACATGTATTTATGTTATAGAATATAATACTGAATTGTCTATAATAAATTTTATTTTATAAATATTTAATTCATCAATTTGTACACTTCTATTTTTTGAGTTTTTCATATATAGTTAAAAAGCAAAAAAAAAATGGTCAATACCATAATTAAATTGGATAGTTTCCACTTCTGACTCCATTTATTCAAACAATCAGACATCTTTTTATCAAATGATTAGTAGTGGTTTATACTTGTCTAATTGATTATAATTAAATATCAAATATAGTTTTATTTCTAATTTTAACAAATTTATTATATTGTATTAAGGAAAATTATATTTATACTAGAGGTAGGCCAAAGCATGAATGTTATCAAGACACCAAAATCTAGAGGTAGGCCAAAAGGCTCTAAGACTAAGATAGAAATAACAACTGACATCTAGACTACCTTGGATGGTAGATTTGGTGTCACCGAAAGTTTGATAAGGAGAAAAAAAGGTTCTCCTTGTCAATAATGAAGATTATTTCATTGAATGTCAGAGGCATTAATGCCTTTGACAAAAAGGTATAAGATCAAACAAATTATTGATTCTATGAAGGCAGATATAATCATGCTTTAGGAAACCAAGCTCTCCCAAGAGAATTTTGATAAGACTATTGCAAAATGGGCAAAGTGGTCCTCTTTTCACTCCTCGGGGTTAGGAGCCTCAGAAGCTCTTTCTATTCTTTGGAATCCTCTCATTATTCAGGGACAACTCCTTCAACAATATAATAATTGTCAAATGTTGATTATGTTAGAGTTTGATACTTCTTTTCTTTTGGTTAATGTGTATGGCCCCACTTCAACACAAGATAAATCTAAAGTTTGGGAAATTCTTACCCATATGATTCAGTCACAAGACTCCCAGAATGTCATCCTTGGTAGTGAATTCAATGCAATTTTTAGTCAATTAGAGAAAACAAGAGGTATTAGCCCTCCTCTAAAAACTATTCAAGACTTTTCTCAATTTGTGGATAATAACAATCTCATGGATATTCAACCTACTCAAGGGTCTTTCACTTGGACTAACAAGTGGGTTCATTTTGCACTTATTATTGTTTGGTTGGATAGATTCCTTTTATAAAATGAGTGGAAACTTCAAAATTTGGATATATGCTCTAAGATCCTATCCCTTCCTAGATTTGATCACTTGCCAATTTCACTTTTGGTGAAAATATTCAAATTCATTCATCTTTCAAATTTGAAACAATGTGGCTCTGACATCCTCACTTTTTGAATCTTTTAAAACAATGGTGGGTAAATGCATCTTATGTAAATGGATCTAAGATGCACTAATTTTCTATGAAATTGAAGCATATTAAAAGCTTTATCAAAGAGTGGAATCAACAAGTTTTCAAGAATCTCTTTTCACAAAAAGAAGAGGTCAAATTGCAATTAGATGAAGTATTTAATAACATCATTCAAAATGGCATGAATGAAGAGACCTACACAAAACAAAAGACTCTTTAGCAAGAATGGGAAGAACAATGCTACAGAGAGGAAGTCTATTGGAAACAAAAATCAAGAGAATCGTAGCTTCAAGGAGGTGATAAAAACACAAAATATTTTCTTGCTTCAGCTAAACAAAAGAAAGCTACTAAAAAAATCTTTGAAATCAAGGAAGTAGCTATGAGGAATCTCATTTCAAATGCACATCTGATTCGTGATGAATGGGTTAAGTTTTTTAAGGACCTCCTCACCCTAGCCACACAACCTTCACCTTCAGATTCTCGAGTGAATTAGATCTTAGCATCCATTCTAAAACTAGTGTCTCCTCATGAGAATGCCATGCTCATGGCCCCATTTACTATCCAAGAAATTCAAAATGTGGTATTCTCTTTCCCCCCAGATAAAGCCCTAGGCCCCAATGGATTTACTGCTCTATTTTTTCAAAGTTGTTGGGATTTATTAGCTACAACTGAGGAGTCAAGGAAAAATAAGAATATGCTCAAGTACTTAAACACCATGAATATTATATTAATACAAAAAACTAAAGATCCTAAAAAATTTGTTGACTTTAGGCTAATTTCCTTATGCAATTTAACTTACAAGGTCATTACCAAGGCTATTTATTTAAGAATGCAACACCTTATCCCTTCAATTATATCAACTAAACAAGGAGGCTTTGTCTTGGGTCGTGAAACCATGAAAGGGGCTTTGGTGGCTCCTGAGGTCCTTCACTCCATCAATATCAACCAAACTTCAAATTTTTTCATCAAATTAGGCATGATGAAATTACATGAAAAAGTTTGCTGGAAGTTCTTGAAAAAGTTTGCTGGAAGTTCTTCTTTCAAGTTCTACTTAAAATGGGTTTCTCGAAAGGATGGTGTAGTTGGGTTAAAGCATGTATTTCAAGAGTTTTGTTTTTTGTTATAGTTAATGGTAAGCTAGCAGGATTCTTTTCCTCAAGGCAAGGAGTTAGACAAGGGGATTATTTATCTTTGGTTTCATCATCAATATGGCCGAAGCATTCAACAGAACTATTAAATTTCAGCATAAGTTAAGAAAGCGGCAAGGTGCATGCATCATTGGTACAAATATCTCTATCACACATTCTTTATTTATTGATGACACCTTGTTATTTGATTTATCACAAGTCCAAGAGGCTCGACAAATAAAGCATTCTTTACAACTTTATTCAGGTGTATCAGGGAAGAAAATTAATGCACAAAAGTCAAAAAAAAAATTCCTTAATACTTATAGAGTCATATATGATTAGATAGTTTAGATTTTGGGATTTTTAGTGGATTTCTTTCTTTCTACTTATATGGTTATTCCATTTTTCATTGGCTCAAATAAAACAAGTTTTTAGTCCTCAGTCCTTCAGCGTATTCAAAGCAAAGTTGTGGCTTGGAAAGCTAGTTGGTTATCACTATCGGGAAGAATCCTTCTCATCAACTTCTCATTAGTGTATTCAGAGAAAATATGTGGCTTCCATGCTTAGCTTCTGAAGAGCTTGTGTAGAAGGAGTGCCAAATTTTGGTAGAGTTACCAATGCCTGGATGGCTTCCTATTCCTTCACCTTAGGTGTTTTCCCATTCTTTTCAAGCTTGCCTTGATCTATCACCATGACTTGAATAGTACCTTGTTCTTTTGTATGCACCTTTTCCCTTGTGACCTCAATTAATACCTTTTGCAATTCTTCTACACTAACCAAAACTGGATTTTCATAGAGTTTAGCTTGGAGTGTAGATTGGTCTAGAATCTTCTTCAGGTCTTCTACAGTCAGTGGATTGATGTTATGAGTTGACGCATCAAAAACATCCTTTATAGTTATAGTATCAATTTTTGTACTTGTGCTATGAGGGGGATTGACACTAGGCATCTATGTGTCCTGCACACTCTATTCATCTTGTTGCTGCTTAGTAGTTGCCTTCTCATCATCTTTCTTTTCTTTTTCTTCCCCAATTGTATCATCTTTCTTATCATCATTTTTTTTTTCATCATCTTTATCATCTTGTTTACCCTCTGAAGGGTCAGCCTCTCCTTGTTTCATAATGGTCAACCCATAGATAAGTTTCCATATTTGGGTTGATTTCTTGACCACATCTTCAATGTTATTTTAGAGAATGTTGAAGGCTCTATATTTAGGTGTAAACCTAATTGCATATCTCTTGACAACCTTAACAATCTATCCCTTTGTTAGCTCTAGCATCACTTGAGCTAATGCAGTTTCCCTAATCTATTTGTCCAAATTCAAACACTAATGCCACTTTTGCTCAACAATATCATATAAACCTTTTGGTATTGTGTTGGCAAATTCTAGTGGAGTGTTCTTAAACTTAGACATCATGGCATAGAAAGCCTCTTCCACTTGATTTTTCTCTTCTTTTCCAAGTTTATCAAAATCAATGTGTTTCAAACTAGATAAAATTGCATTGCTTTTGATATTTTCACGTAAATTTTCAAGATTAGATAGGGGATTGTGACTTACCACTTTAAATTGGTTATTTTCATCTGATTCTATCCTTTCTTCATCTAAATCTAGTTATGCCACATATTTTCTTCTTTTTCTTTTCTACACTTGGCCACCTTGCTCTATTTTCTTTATCTTTTCCTTGGCCTTCTGAGTTGTAGAATGTGTACTTGCTCTAGTGGTAGGAGCAGTGGGATTGGTTGGGCTAGGTTTTCCAATCTTCTTTTCCCTTGCCACTAGCTGTGCCTTAACCTTCCTCTTCTTAGACTTGGCAGGAGTAGGTGCTTCCTCAACTTCTTCTCCCTCAACACCTTTAGTTTCCTCCTCTCCCTTCTCTTCTCCCATGCATTGAGTCAATGCAAGAGGTTCTTGTGCTTGTTCTTCCTCCTCATCCTCTTATTCTTCTTCTTCCTCCTTTGTACCTTCTCCAAATTTTTCTTTCAGTTTCTTAACCAACTTAAATATTTCTTCTTGAGTGTGGAAGTAGTTTTCAACTCCATGGTATCTTTGATTTTACCATCTCATAGTTGCCAAATATCTTTGCACTTTTATCTATTTCTTTTTCTAGTAGTGTTTTGACTGTTGTTAAGGCTTCATCAACATTAATTTCATACCCAAGTGGTCTTAACCATCTTACTCTTAGTGTGGCAGCTTGAACAAAAGTGTAATCAGCATCAACAAGAAAACATATGTCATTATAGTGTTTTTCAACCAAAGAAACTGGTATACTCATTCTTTCCTTCATTGATTTCTTGAAATCTTCAAAATAATTTTTCATCAAGGTTTCAAAATTTTCTCCCATCTATTCAATGAATTCATTGATCTGTACTACAATTGACCTATTTGTTTTCCACTCTGTAGTACCAAAAGAGGGAAATGTATTCTATACATAAAAGAATATGCAAACCAGTATTGAGCCAAATTTACATTGTAATTGTAGCTCAACCAAATCATATGTATGATCTTTCTTTACAATCTTGTAGCTAACATCCACAACTATGTAGGGTACACTATTCAATCTACTAGATTGATAAAATTTATGAGAGATTACCCTTACAACAAATTTAAGTAATGGATCAATGATGGTATCTATAATCATACCTCTCTTATTCCAAACTGCTCTTGGAGTCACTTCTGAGTGTCTTTGGCCAATCTAGGGTTGGGTAGCTAGTAACCCTATGAATTATTCTCTTGGTGATCTTGATAGGTCCTCCTTCCAGCCATAAAGAACCATCATGAATCTGGCTTAGTACAATTCTTATCCACTTAGTTTTAAACACATTCAAAAAATCTAGGGCTAGTGTTAAACCTTTTTTCTCAACAATTTTGTATTCCTCCTTCAGAACACCATTATCACACAATTTGTTATATGCATCTCTAATCTTTGTGTATCCCATGCTTTCTCTCTTGTAATTATAACACTTCATCACGTTGTGCAACATAATTACATTTGGCGGGATCATTGACAATGTACTAGAAGGATCTTGTTTATAGGCGATGTCAGTAATGGCTTTAAATATGGGTTGTTTAAATTCATTACTAACAAGTTGAACATTCAAAACTTCCTTCCCTTCAAAATTTTTTGAACTAGATACCATTTTGTCAAACTAGGGTTTATGCAAAAGTAAACTGTGTAGCTCGGCTTATGATAAATACCTTGTGAAATCTATATGTTGGTGTGAGATTGTTGCTAGAATCTTTGCAACTACTTTCAACAAGTTTTTGAATTGCCTTCCTCTCTAATTTCTCTTGCTTGAATTTGAAATGATGAATAATGAGAAAAAATTGATCATATACCCTTCGAAAACCTTGCATTTAATGGTTAGTGCTTACGCAACGATAAGCTTGACATCAACTATTTTTAGAATTATTCGGTATCTATTGATATTTGTATCACTCAGTAGCTACTACAAACTCGACATATATAGGAAACATTTCATGCTCAGCAAAAACATGAAAAACTTAAAGATTTAACTTGAATTTTCAATAACATATTGCATCTTTATTCATGCTAATGTAGTATTTTCAATATTGCCTCCTTTAGAACTAATGTATGATATAACATTTGAATATCAATCCCACATACCACTTGATTGTCTAGTTTGATGAGGTGTGATCTCCTGATCCGTTGGGTGAAGTGATCCCTTCTCCATTTGACGTGTTGCAATAATCCTTATTTTTCCATATCTTGTTCATCTCATCTCTAATGTGTTCAGCATCTGCCTTGCCTTTTCCTTTATCAAATTCACAACTTGGTGCCTTTGACCTAGTTGGACAATACTTACTAATGTGACCAATCTTTAAACAATTGAAACATGTGGTTTGACTCAACCACCTTTTGTAGTTACCACTAAAATGTGTCCTAATACAATTCTTGAGAACATGTCCATATTCTTGACAATAATGATAGCTATATCTTGTATTATAATCCCACTTATAAAGGTTCCCATTGTTTCTTACCTTTGTTGGCTTGTTTGATGACCACACAGATTTGGATCTACATTCAAAGGCTCTATGTCCATACTTCTGCTAGTTGTAGTAATAACCTTCAAATCTTTATTTATGCATAGTCTTGGTTCTACATTCATGTGCCTGATGGCCTTTCTTGTTGCACTTATGACAATGAGTAATATTTTTAGGCTTGACATTCTGAATTTTGTTCTTACTTATACACACATTAGCCGTATGTCCTTTCTTACCACAATTATGACAAGTAGGTTTGGAGTTCTTACCTTTGATGTTCCTTTCTTCAGTGACTTTGGATGATTCTCCTTCTTTAGTATTTGTGTAGCCCAATCCTGATGTATCTTTGTTGGATCTAGGGGATCTTGATAATTGTTCAAAGTATTGGATGGCTTCATTTGGCTTGTTTAGATTTTCAACAAATTCCTTCTCTCTTTTCAGGTCACTTAGCAATTGTTCATTCTACAAGTTCAATGTAGTTATCTCAATGTCATTGACATTCAATTCATAGTTGGCATTCATAATTTGACTTCGAGTATCCAATTGCATGTTGGAGATCTTGGTTAACTCTATTGGCTTTTCTTCCAATCTATTTTTCAGAACTCTTTTGTCTTCTTCAATTATGGCTTTGTCTTCCATGGCTTTCTTCTTCTATTCAGTCACTTCACATAGTAGTATAGCTTGTGATTCTTGTTCTAGCTTGAGATTTCTGATTTCCTCAACTTGGATTCTATTCTTTTCTATTAGATCTACAACTACTACATCAAATTCATTGGTGTCTCCATCTGCAAATAGTTTGGTAGTGTTTATCTCTTTTTATGGTGTGTCATTCTCCGCAATAGCAATTTCTTTCCTTCTCTTCAAGGATTTCTTTAGTTCCTCTCTTGCCTCATTCAGTTGATGTACTATGAGATATATTTCAATCTCCTAATTTTCAATAGTCTTTCCCAACTTTTAGACATCCATTTCAAGATTTTTCCTCAAAGTTGCAAAGCTTCTCTTTTAGAGAACAAGGCTCTGATACCAATTGTTGGAATTCCAAGTGGGAAGAGTAAACTTCTGAGAGAGGGGTGGGGGCATTGGAGTGAATCAAGAGTTTAAACTTGGAACCATAAAAATTTCACCTTTCATTTGTCATATGAATTCAAAACTGAAATAACAAGTAAAGTATATGCATCTAAATCATATAAACATTAAATCAATCACACACATAACACCAGATATGATTACCCAGAAGCCGAGACGTGAGAAGGTAAAACTAGGGTGGGGATGACACCCACAAATCTTCACTTCTACAGTAGTAAAGTGTATCCAATTAAGGTTACAATGATTTAACCATGAATCATGGTCTACCCTATGAAAGGTCTGCCCTGTTAAAGGCTTACAAAAATTGTTAGGTCTCACCTTGTTAGAGGATTTCAATACCCTGTTAGAAGTGTGTCTTGTTAAAGAACTTCAACTTACAATTAAGTAAGCACCTTGTTAAAGGATTTCATACAACCTATTAGGACTACTCTGTTAAGAAAATGTCTCAGCATAGATCCTGTGATTGGCACTTGCTTGCCTGATAACAGATCACCTCTATACAATTTCTAATTAATCCTTCAGGACCAAATGTCTCAATGTTGTATCCTTTTCTCTATCTACTGCTCTTCTCTAACTAATTCTGCAATTCACTCTTACTTCTAAGTCACCTTGAATTCTCTACAAACTATCTTGTTCACTCCTCTGATTCAGTCACTCACCCATCCATTTCCATAAAGAGTTTAGGGCTTCGTCCTCCTTTAGAAGACTTAGGTGGCTTAGAGTTAGGTATGAATCTATGACTAAGATTCATCCATTTTTCCACTTAAACCTTCCCTTTTTTTGATTGGCTACATGTAATTATATAGGGAATCCAAATATAGGTTCATCCGTATCTGATCGTAATATATCCTTAACTCAGCTTTAAAATGGTTTACATAGTTGTTTGTGCCATTACAAACAAATATGTCAAAACTTTGTCATTCGGCATATGAAGTCTTTGATGCTTGGCATGCATTGTTCTATGTACTATAACTTGGCACTTGCATTACTTGACATCCACTATTTACTCAGCTCCTGAATCACTCAGCATGGTCTATCTGCTTGGCACTTGAGTGACTTGGAACTCATTGTAACTCAACATGGTCTAATATTTACATATTATGTTCGACATCTATTACTATTTTGACATGAACTAAGTAAATGACTTAAGTGTTTTGACAATCACTTGTCAAAACCAATTTGAGATCAACATGCCTATTATGTAATACATTTTAGGAATTAGTGGATCATCTTCTCATGACTTGCTCTTTTTCTCATCAATGTTGGGCATTTATCTTGAATAAATTAAATTATAGTACTCCACTTCTAGATAATTTATGGGAACTTTTTCAAGCATGGTTGGTCCTTTATCCAAACTCTCTCTTTGCTAACTTATGGAAGCGTATCCCAACTTTAGTTATATGAGCTATCTAGTGGGAAAGAAATAAACATATTTTTACAAAGAAATCTTCTCCTATTGCCAAGGTCTTAGATGACATTGAAAGATCAATCTTAGAAGTGACTAATGTAAGCTTTAGCAGATGCAAATTTAATCCTATTGTTACTCCATGGGACAGTAGGATGATGTAGGAATGGAAAAAGTTATATATCCCATCTTGTTGGGGCACAAGTAAGTGTGCCCCATCACTAGTAGATTAGTCTACTATCCACTAGCATCCACCTATAAAGGGCTTTGTGAAGCTCAATTTTGATGGAGCCTCACAAGGAAATCTAGAAATATTAGGTTTGGGGGCATGTATCCGTGACTACCAAGGTAATGTATTTTCTCTTACTACATCCCCTCTACCTATTGACACTAATAACATTGCTAAAGCACAAGCTCTCTTCACAGGTCTAATTCTAGCTAAAGAGGGGAACCATTGTTGCTTGCATATTGAAGGCAATTCCTAGGTCATCATCAATGCTTGCATCAGTAGAAGGACACACTCTTGGCATCTTAAATACATGCTTAATCAAATTTGACAGGTCTTAGATTCATTCCAAGAAGTGTGTATCTCCCACACGTTACGAGAAGGGAATAAAGTTGCAGACTTTCTTTCAAATTTTGATTGTGATGGGATGAACACTTCTTCTCTATACTTGATGTTTATGATTGAACAACATTATGATATCAAAAGTTTGATTGTGGAAGATATGGAGGCCTATCATCATGAAATTCATTGACTCATACATGATGAAGTAATGATGCATATTCAACTTGGGGTCCTCTTTTCCCACATCATTTCCTTATGTGGTCTGTGATAATACTGACACATGGGAGTTCAAGTATGTACTGTAGAGTCTACATGTCAACAGCTACACAATTTTCACATGGCTTCTCATGTGCCAAAATGCCTAATTTGTGCCATTTTAGTACATGTAATTAATGGCAGTGACTTCACATATCACAACATATTATTTTTTAAATGCCCAAGTATGCTTCCCATTTATAAAATAATCTAGTGATTTCAGCTTGGTATCTTTCTCTATTAATGGAAAATTTAGTGAATGTTTGTGCCTTGCGTTACACTTGCCACAAATTGCATAGGTCAATACTGCCAAAAAATTATCGTATTTGGATCCCTCCAAGCCCCGACAAAAATGTACTACCATAGAAAATAGATGGGTTCCCTAGATTCAATGTTTATTATTCATTCTCCTTCCATCCATCAGGAGATTAAATAGGTAATTGGGGAAGAAATTCTCTACCTAAAATCAAAGTATTTCCTTTACCCTTCGAACATGGTGTCTATCTTCCTCTCCAATGCTTTGGATATTATGCAATCTCCACAACTTCAACAATCACTACCCACCAATGTTCCTAGGCACTATTTCTTGGTTGATAATAAGCTCAAAGTCACCATGCAACACTATGACTTATGGGCAGGGCATGCTTTAGTGGGTAGATTTTTCTCTTGATCTCAATTGATGCAAAAACATGAAGCTTTAGTAACTTATGAGGTGCTTCAAAGAGCCATAAAAAAATAGAGCCCGTCTCATATGAAATCCACACTTTAGGTCATGGATCGTGCACTTGGTTTCTAGTTGGAAGATCGTGTTAGAAAAATTGGTTATGCCATCTTAGATTTGCTACTCTTTTCTAATGTCCCTTCCTGCCATAGCTCGCAACAATGACTCTAGTCAAGCCGAATAATGCAGTTTGGAATACTTGGCAGGATCCATGCAGGCAGGGGGATTTTAGGCTTTAGTCTCAGTGCAATGATCAATAGATGTTGGGTTGGTCTCCAAATCACCCTGTAGTTACATATAGTGGCTAGGAATCAAATATGTCACCATAGGGTGCTTCAAGTGGAAGCTCAATTTTTTTCTTAGGGCGTGATTCACACACTCAGACTGCCTTCACCACTGATTGCATTCTAGATGTGGATGGCAAGGGTCACATAATGTAGGTTACTCAAGATTGTTTTGAAATGGAATAGTGAACATTTGAAGCTCTTATTTTTTTATATTTTGGCTCTAAGTTGTATGTTCGAAACTAGTATTCTCTTTTGGTTTCTCTTTGACATCCTTGAACTATAGTTATCATGTAATAATCAATGATTCAAATTTTTGTATTAAGTGATGATTCATGGTTTTTCTATTGGAGGATGCCATTGCTCAGTAGGGTTTATGAAAAAGATGAAAAACTTCAATAACAATTCGCACAGATCACTTGGATGCACAAAAATTGCTCTTCGCATAAGCTCTTGAAAATTCATGGTGAAAAATGAATTCAATTTCATCCTCTTTAACAAATTTTACTTTCAAATTGCAATAAATTCTTGGTATGATTTCTTGCTTGATGATAGACTGTCTTCCACTCGATTTGAAGTAATTTCTCAGTAGAGCCATTCATGACTCGGTGTCCACACAATGACTTAGTTACTCTTGACCTTGCTCAGCAGGGTCTTGCAACCTAACCTAGCTTGGTAAGGTCCAAAATTTCTATAGACATTTTGTGATCCCTTTGCATCTTGAATGTTGATATGGATCTTTTCGTCTGGCTCACTGGAATTGATGTAAGATGTCTACTTCAAAATCTTAGTTCCAATTAGCCTTGTGGGAGATCAAGTAGAAATGTTTGAGTCACCCACATCTTGAGTGACATGTGCTTCATTGCTTGAACTTGCATTCTCAGAAGCTTTTGGAATCCACTGTTGTCTCATTTGTTTTCTGATGTTATCAACCTTGGTTTTCTTTTCATCTTTAATTCTTCCAGTGTTCATATAGTTCTTGGCAAGATTTCCAAGTTCTACACAAATAAAACATCTTCTAGTGGTGTCCCTTGTCCTCATTGATGTTTTACATAGTTTATTCCAATGTGTTCAAATTTTGGTTTCTCTTTGCATTCATTAGCTCTATGACTATGCTTATTGCAATTGTAGCATTTTCCATTGAATTTAGCTTTACCATTACTCCAACATTTATTTGATGTATGACCTAACTTACTACAGTGTTTGAAAGTAGGTCTTTGATTCTTTTGAGCTCCTTGCTTGGATGATTCACCCTCTTCTGTATATCCAATTCTTGCTTTACCTTTCTATCTATATTGGCTTTTCTCATTCAATTGATTCATGTCTATTTGGGATTTCATCATCCTCTCATTGGTTTTTTTTTTAGTGTTCAGATCATTCTACAATCTTTCATTCTTTGATCTTAGATTCATGATTTCTTCATTTGCATTGATAAATTGATCAATGAATTTTTCCTATTGAAGGGATAGATTTGAATTTCATTGTTCTTTCCTTATATCTCTTCTTTTATCTTATTTTTCTTTTCCATGACTTCACACAATCTCACTTACTGAATTTCTCGTTCTCTTTTCAACTTTCTTACTTCTTGGAGGTTACCATTATTTTCTAATAGTTCTCTAATTGCCTCAATAGCTTCATATGAGTTACTTTTTGAATGAATATCTTTAATTCTTTCTTTAGTGTAGAGTCTTTCATTCATCTATACTGCAAGATCTTTTCTTTTTTCCAAGGTTTGAGAGAGTCATAGCCAATTGCAAATCTAGATTTTCATTGTCAATAGCCTTATCAAGTCTGAATAGTTTCATTGCCTCTGATCTTTTCTCAAGCTATTAAAATTCTTCTTTAAGAACCACAAAGCTCTGATACCAATTGTTGGAAATATGAGATAGGCTAAGTTACTAAGAGGGGAGGGGTGAATCAATAACCAATAAAACTTAGTATTAATTCATGAATTAATCCTTCAGATGTATTCTGATCTTATTGCATGCATGAAGAACTGAATTCATTAAAAAATTCATAACACTTTGATACACAATATGGCAACCTAGGAACCTTCCAATTAGAAAGTAAAACTGGGTTGGGGATGATACCTACAAGCTTTAGAATTGCGGTATAAATTTGGCCTGTTAAGGCTTATAATGATCACTTCTGATGATCTACCCTATTAGGAGCAATAAGGCCTACTAGGTCCACCTTGCAAAAGGATTTACAAACATACAGTGAAGTATGCACTCAGTAAAGAGATTTACAAAGGACTATTAAGTTTACCTTGTGAAAGAATTTAACTATTCCACTTGTTAGGGTGAACCAGTGGGTGATCTTTGATCTATGACCTTGATTTATTGAATGAAATTCCTATGGAGTGTAATGACCACCTTGTTGTGATAGATAAATCTTTGTTGCTCCTTATACTTCTTATAGCCTTTTTACTTCACACTTCTGCTCTTGTACATATCTTCCATACTTATTATATTCTCATTTGGATGTGATACAATATATTACATATATACCAATCCAATTTAAAATTCATCTAAGTATGCTACAATACAAGTTTCACCATAATACATAAAGTTGGCCCAACTACTAGTACTCAAGTTTTAAAGACAAATTCGGTTAGGTTTTGACACTCGACAACCATTGTCAGTACTCAACATCGTCATGCACTTGGTAGACATAGAAGCTTGATTCATACTAATCACTTCCAAGTAGTTTGAACTCGGTCTACACTAATGACTAGGTGAACACTGCAAAACTCGACATATAAATTGAATCACTTGGTTGACATTGCATTACTTGGTCAACACTATCACTATGAGCTTGGTATAAACTAAATCACTTGGTTGACACTGTATTGCTCAATCAACACTAGATTCACATTGTAGAAACTGTAAACTCAGTAAACATTGGAGAACTTGGTTGCACTGAGAAACTTAGTAAACACTATGAAGCTCGGTTTACACTGATAATCACCAACATGGTAGATATTGCTTAGTGTGAACAGAATATTATTCCTAAAACTCGGTACCAACTATAGAAATTGGTAGAGCTTGAATTACTTGGTTAACATTGTTAACTATATTATAAGCTTGGTAGCTACTAACTATCTAATTAAGTGTGTGTGTCACTAATAAAAAAACTTGACTGTAATGTGAATATCTTCTTCACTGTGGATTCTACCTTCTTCTTTGTAGACTTCTCAAGATGAGCTTGAGAGGTTACTTGCATAATCTCTTCATAGGTTCCAAACCTATTGAATTCTTCATCTCTAGCTGACTTTAGAATTACCTATGCACCTCAACTTATTCTTTAGTGATTTGATAATCAAATGGTTCAACATTAGTCATCTTTGGTTCAACTAGTTTTATTTAGTTAAAATTTGTATCAACCATAAAATATATATCATCTTTAAATTTATTCACAACAAAGGGTGAGATTCTATTCATCTATTTCATCTCTTCTTGGAAGGTTTTGACAATGATATCTACACTGTTATCAATCTTATCACCTGGATGGCTATTACACAAATCAGTTATCTTTGCAATAGTACATTTTTCATTGTTAAGAAAATCAGTAACTGATAGGAATGTGAATCTTTTAACCAGATGGAAAAACATGTAAATAATTAATTATTTGAATCTGAATTGATTATTTTTCACTTTCTCATTCTTCTCCAAGTTTTCTATCAACTGCACTTTCAAGATTTCACATATGTTTACCTTTTCTCTCTCTACTCACATAATATGGGCTCCTTCAATTCATCTTTCTGACTGTTATTACTACTATCATTCCTTCTAACATTTTTGTTTGTGTTCTATCTAAAATTCAGATTCTTTATATTTTTCCTCATGTTCATCCTAAAAAATCTTTCCATATGACCAAAGTTATTGCATAACTAACATATTGGTGCATTATTTCCAAATTTGGGTCCAGGCTGGTTTATAGATGATCCAAAAATTTATGGCCATGTGTCCAAAGTTTTTACATTTGTAACACACAATGTTGTTCCTAGCTCCATTAGTTCCTTCATTAGATCTCCTCTTTTCTCCTATAGGGTTAGTATCTCTAAACATTCTGTTATTGCTACTACTATTATCAAATTTAGGTTTCTTACAATTAGCTTCCCTATGACTAAAACCATGAAAATTATAATAATACAATTTAGTAACATGTTTAAATGACTTACTTGTGCATTCTCTTTTCATATGACCAATTTCATTGCATGGAAAGCATCTACCTTTCAATTCATACCTCACTTCCTTGGGTGATTTAGTTTTCTTATGTTGCTTAGGTTCATCAGTTTGTTTAGGTTAATCAAGTTGTTCAATCTCCTTAGGTACATTATTAGATTGATTTGGCTCAACTTTGTTCAGGTCCTCTTTTTCTTGCATAGGTTGATAAATTTCAAGATTAGGTTCCTTTCTAGCTTTAGATTTCTTAGCTGATTTTTCTCCAACGAAATATCCAAGACTAGTCTTATCATAAGAAGGTCTCTAAAAATATAAGTGCTCATCAATTTTCTCACCACTGGAGTATAAATTATCTAATTGTTGCTTGGTCTGGGTCAGCTCTCCTTTCACAATAGTGTTGTACTTCTCAAGTTCTACATACTCTAATTTGGTGAATTCAAGTTCAAATGTAACTTTTGTAAGATGGGATATTAGATCTACATTCTAATATTTTAGATCTAACTCAATTTTTTTATCATCTTTCTTTAAGCTCAATTTTAGTTTAGTGATCTTCAATTCATGTTTTAGAATGTCATTTTCTTTCTTCAATCTTGAAACTTAGTCACTATACTCAATCTAGTCTTTAGGCTCCTTTATGGGTTTGAGATGATCAAGTTTATCTTTGATTTTTCCAATGTAGTCTTTTTCATCTTTATATATTTCTTTCAAATTATCTCTTTCTTCAGTGAGAATCTCAATATGCTCAAGAGCTTCTTCTAGGTTCTTTTGGAACTATTTCATATCCATAGGGATCTTACTCAAGATGGTAAGCCTATTTTGAGTAACTGTGCTCTTATACCAATTGTTAGAAATAGGGAATACTGAGAGGTGGGGATGAATAAGTATTGTACAAACTTTAGCCCAAAACTGGATATTATTAATTACCTTATAACTTGTATATGAAAATAAACTAATTAGCCTGAATAGTAAACATAACTATGCAATAAGAGAGCGCATAACATCATATTTTATTAACTAGGGAAAGCCTATCCAAGAAAAAACCTTGGTGGGAATGGTACCCACAAAATGATCCACTAATCATAAGTATTTGGTTAAATATATTGACCCTATTAGGAGTCTATTACATGTGTATAGTATCTTGGTCCTTGTAAGAGACATATGTCTAGTTAGAAGCCTCAAACCTATTAGGAGTTGTTTCAACCTTTTTAGGAGTTGATATATACAAATACAAAATGTATGCAAGAAGAGCCCATTGCCCAAACATGCAATATACAATGTATTTCCTTAATACAAAGAGATAGATACAAAAATATCTATACTTGTAGCCGATATCTTCAATTCTGATATAGCTTTAGCTACTCATCACAAAATGTTCATACCTCAAATCATATATTAGAATTTTCCTCTTAGAACATTACTTTACATCATACAAGTCTTACATCATCTCACTCAACTTCGCATATTGTAATCTTCTTATATACCTTTACAATTATGGTATTCTAGTCTAGTCGGCTTACAACCTTTTACACACTTTACAAAATACATACTTAACTTTTTACCTCTTAGGGTTAAAATCTAGGATGTCATCCCTGATTAGGTAAGTAATTATTTTGGTAAAAAAAGTAATTCCTTAAACCAAAATATCCAATTCCATGCTATGCTCTATTCTGTTTGTACACTGTCATAATTGGTAATTTACCCATAAATTGTTATGTAATATATGTACTGACCCATGGACTTTATACATCATAACCATTGTGTTAGGTAGTTGTACCTAACTCTGCACATGTCCAATGTACCTCAGTAAATTGCATTGACCAAAACTCTATATGCTATGCCAACTAAAATATATGATACTTATACAATTTTCTAAGTATAGTTATCATAATTGAATCTTCATGATCTGCCCTCTTCACATAACTAATATGTTTCCATAAATGAGAACATCAAATTTATACCTTAGCCAAATTGACAACAAGAGAAAACCATATATGAGGTCACAAAACATGAACTACAGAATGAATGCAAGCATCAATGTCAGAAGGAATGAGAATAGCAATGATAGATAGAAATAAAATGTGAAAGAGCATGTAGATAATTTCAATGAAATATTTTTGAAGGAGGAGACACTAGAAATCACACAAGTTTGGTTAGAAAAGAAGGAAAATGATACATTTGGAAATATGTTGAGTTCAGTAATAGTTATTGACAAACCCCTATCAACTTGAGAAAATCATTTCATAAAAGAAAAAAGGGAATTATCATCAGACAATCATTTAGCCCCTTTAAGATGGAACTAGGGTCTCTATAGTTCAAGATAGTATGCGATGGATTAGTGGAAGGTAGAGCTAAGTGTGGATGAAGTTTTGAGTTCATATGTGAGTGTGTGAACAAAGAACAATTCTCTAGTAAAGGGAAACAACTTTTTCATCAGTAAGTATTTGTGCAATTAATGAAAAATTGAATTGGATTACATATAATGGTTGGAATCAAGGAAAGGACACAATTTGATCATGCAAAGAGTTAAAGAGTCCTTGGAATAAAATTTTAGGAACAATAAGGACTGTTAGGTCCACCTTGTGAGAGGATTTACAAAACATACAATGAAGTATGTACTCAGTAAAGAGATTTTTCAAAGACTATTAAGTCTACCCTATTACAGAATTTAACTGATACACCTATTAGGATGAACCAATGGCTGATCTTTGATCTACAACTCTGATTTGTTGGTTGAGATTCCTTTGAAATGTAAAGATCACCTTGTTGTGATAGATAAATCTTTGTTGTCCCTTATACTGCTTGTAGCCTTCTTAATTTGCACTCCTGCTCTTCATATTTTCTTCATACATACTTATTTGGATATGATATAATTTATTACATATATACCAATCCAAATCACAATTCATCAAGGTTGGCTACAACATAGGTTTCTAACAAGATCAAAAAATCAGCCCAACTACTGACACTCAGGTTCAGAAGATAAATTCAGTGAAGTTCTGATACTGGGCAACTACTGTCAACACTCAGCATCATCATGCACTTGATATCTATGTAGAAGCTCGGTTCATACTAATCTCTTCCAAGTAGCTTGAATTTGGTCAACACTTGTGTGACTCGGTGAACACTACAAAACTCGATATATAAACTAAATCACTTGGTTAACACTCCATGGCTCAATCAACACTAACACTGTGAGCTTAGTATAAATTGAATAACTTGGTTGACATTCCTTGGCTTGGTCAACAATGGATTCTCATCACTAATACTACAAGCTCAATAGATACTAGAGAGCATGGTTGACATTGTGTAACTCAATTAATATGGTGAAGCTCGGTAACAACTATATTACTTGGTAGTAACTGGAGCACTTGGTTAACACTGCAAACTGAAAGATAAGCTCGGTAGCAACTTAACCAATTAACTAAGTGTGAGACACTAATAAATAAACTTTGACCTTAATGTCAGTAGTCTCCCCCTTTGGCATTCATTACAAAAGAACTTATCAATCCAAAACTGAATGCTCATAATTTCAAGTCCAAAACATTCTTTTATCTCCTTTTTCTGTCTACAACTCAGTAACACACTCTATTTTTGAGAGTTTTTAAAATTGCTTTTGTCAAAGATGTTTTCTGATTATCTGTACATGTATTTGTATAATACTATGTTTCTCCCCATACATATATCTTATCTATACACATATATCTAGAGTATTGCCCCCCCATACATATATCTCATATTATACTTCTCTTGAATACTCTTCATATATACATTCATCTTATATTATACTTCTCCCCCTTTTTGGCATAAATGTCAAAGGTGTATACTACATGTTAATGCCAAAATGTGACAAAAAGTCAGAATATACTTCCAATATCAATGCCATTGTCTTGTCCCAATTTGACATTAACATGTAGTATACACCTTTGGCATTTATGTCAAAAAGGGGGAGAAGTATAATATAAGATGAATGTATATGTGAAGAATATTAGGGAGAAGTATAATACGAGATATATGTATGGGGGAGTAGTACTCCATCTATATGTATATAGATGAGATATATGTATGGGGGAGCAACATAGTATTATACAAATACATGTACAAATAATCAGAAAATATCTTTTACAAAGGCAATTTTGTCATCATCATGTCCTCAATAATCTTTTTCACATCTGCAACTGTAGAACTCAACAACAACTATATTACTCGGTAGTAATTAGAGCACTTGGTTAACACTGCAAACTGAAAGATAAGCTCAATAGTAGCTTAACCAACTGACTAAGTGTGAGTCACTAATAAGAAAACTTTGACCTTAATGTCAACACATATAACCTCAATTATATTTCTACAAAAGTAACTTATTAAATCCATTAAACACTTATCAGATTTCCATTCAGATTTTGGCATATTTGGGAATCTTTTCATAACATGGAAGAATAGGTATGTGATTAAGGATCCAAATATGAAAGTTGTATATTTATTTTTCTTAATCCTCTCCAAATTTTCAAATATTTATTTCTTTGAGATTTCACATAAATTCACCTCAATTATGTCAATGCACATCTTATATGTTGCATTAATGAATCCTATGAAGACTTCATCCACTCTATAAGTAGAAACTTTTTGTATGCTAATCTTTTGCTTAGAAATATGACATCATCCTATTCAATTAAGCTCAATGTCATGCCTCTCCCATTCCATTTTGTTTTGGTGTTGGGTTGTACATTTTTCTCATTGACAAGAATTCTTCTTTTGTTAGTAAGTCTTGTTACTTCATGGATTAGGTCACTTTTGATGTCAATAACTTTTTCTCCCAACCAAAAATTATTTCCATGTATCCTACTCATTATGATTTTGGCCATTCCTCATTGTCAAATTCATGGAAGAAAAGAATTTTTTTGATTTTTAGTTGACGTAAGTGGTTTAATTCATCTTTGAAACTCATGTCTTGCTTGTAAAATATCTTAAATTCCTTTCCAATGTCATAATCTCCCAGGGTTTCAAACTTACAGTGAATGTAAGATTGTACATCTTCTACTATTACTACACCATAGGGTCATCTCCCAATTCCTCTTTAAAACCTATATCTAGGCTTCTCCATAATGTCATGAAATAGAGATTGATTCATTCTTTATGAATTTCAAATGACTTTATAGTTGTTAACTAGATAAATACATTCAAATTGTTGGATTAGGGATTTTAGTGTAGAACATCTTAATTGCCTTCTCAAACACTTCAAATTGCTTTCAAATTGCCCCTTAATGTTCTCCAGAAACTACTCTTGGCTCTTAATGCTCAAATGATGGCCCCCTACACTGATTTAATTCTTTTTATTGATTCCAAGTCTGTTCAACATTAATTATGATAGTACACAAAATTTAAAAATATGATACAATAACTAGTAGATTGGATTTCATTCTCAAGCTCTCATGTGACAACAAAAATTCATGGGCTCTTAACTATAGATTCAAGAGATTGTTTTCATGCTCAATATAAGTGTGGAAAAATTTATCCCATCAGTTAAGGGTCTAATGATTTACTGGTTTGATATACCATGTTTCTTCTAATTATTTTGATTGATTAGATTGATAAGGGTTGATTTGCAGCTATTACTGACTTTAGTTTTTTTTCCAGGGGTTTCACTTGACTTCTTTTCTACCCAAATTTGTGAACTTGTTGGTTTATTTTCCTTGAAAAATATTTCATTGAAGTTATCTACATGTTGTTTCACATTTTCTTTTTGCCTTTCATTGCTGCTTTATCTCCTTCTAACATATTTTATTGTATTCCTTCTATAATTCATGTTGTTCCTTATGTTCTTAGGCATTCTCATATTTTTCATCCTACATAATCTTGTTGTATGTCCCAAGTTATTATGAATTTGATATGCAATCACATTGTTTCCATATCCAGGTCTTGCCTGAATTATTTGTAATGTGTAATCTCTAGCAATATGTCCAAAGCTATTGCACTTATATATAATTACAAAATGTATGCCAAGAGGACTAGGCCTTGTTAGAAGCCTCAACTCTTTTAGGAGTTGTTATATATAGTTACAAATATATGCCAAGATGAGCTAACTACCCAAACATGCAATACACAATATAGTTATTCAATACAAAGAGATAGATACAAAAACCTCTATACATTGTTGCTGATATCTTCAATATCTGATACTACCTTTGTTGCTCATCACAAAATTTTCATTCCTTAGATAAAATATCAAAAATTTCATCATAAAAATTTACATCAATGTCACATCACTCACTTAACATTTCCACTCAACTTCGCATTTGCAAAAAAAAATGTATATCTTGCTAATTACAAATTATTTGCCCAATAGGCCTTCATGCCTTTATACATTTACCAAAATAAAATATCAACTCTTTATGACTTAGTGTTAACATCTAGGATGTCATCCCTAATTACTTAAGTAATTATTTTGTAACAAGATAATTCCTTAACCCAAAATTACCCATTTCCTTATTATGTTTTGTTTTTCCTATATACTACTGTAATTGATAAATTAACCATAACTTTATTTGTATAGTCTATACTATCTTGTGCACTTGCAAATGTCATCATCATAACTCAAATAGCCATACCTAACTATTCACATGTTTTTAATGTACCTATGAAATTCGCAAATCAAAAACCTATTTGTTCTACCAGATAAACTATATGACACTTAGATAATATTCTAGGTATAAATGTTATATCTTTAGCTACATGTTTTTCCCACTTCATAAGACTGATATGTTTTCATAAATGACAACATCAAAATGTCTGACCTAGCCAAATTTTCAAACAATCTCCCCCTTTTTCATTGATGGGAACATATGGGAAAATAGGCTAAGACCAAAAACAAAAATTCAAAACTTTACAAAATTTCAAAATTGTGCATCCTCATTGCATACATATACCATGTTTTCCTTATATCTCTTAATTCCATTATAACTCTACTTTACATATATATACAATTTTCCTTCTCTCCCCCTTTGACATTAATGACTAAGGTGTTAAAACTTATGTACAAGTAAAAATTTGTTGTCTTTACCTTCACGGTTGTTGCTAACTGGTAATTTGTGAGACGAAATCATCAAAACTCTATTTCAAAATGGAGAAATCCATGCCCCATTTTTCCTTTATTGCATCTAAAATTCTCAATACTACACATAGCACATAAGAAGCAATCTCTACTGCTTCAATATTTCTATAGGAAATTTTTTCATAAGATTCCTTAACTGACAAGCATTCCACCAATGTCTCTATACAAAATCAATTTTCAAAGTAAGGCGCTCCCTTAACAATGAAAATTACTTCAATGTCATCTTCTTTTGTAGCTCCAAAATCCTAATTTCATCATTGATTTTGTTGACTCTCCTTTCCATATCAACGATCTAAACTAAGGGATGCTACACTTCATTCATACGTGCCTCTAACTTTGTGAGTTTAATGCTCAGCCCATCTAAAAAATGTGTGTTCTTCAACACGCTTCACATACACAGTCTTCCCTTCTATCTAGCACTGGCTTAATTCCTTGATCTTCTCATCAATGTTCTTCAAATCACCTCTAATATTGTCACCAACTTTTTTGAATATCTCTACATCATGCAAATTTTTTACCTTCATAATAGCTATATCTAACAAGTTAGTGAGTTCAGTATCAAAAGCTTGAACTATAGTTTTTTTCTCTATCTTATGGATTTGAATCTATCATCCTCACTAATATGGTGCTCTAAAGTCTATCAGATACTTCCATTAGTGAACTCTAAAGACTTCACCTTTTTGTTCTCCTCTATAATCTTGCTGAGGGATGTGATTAACTATCAAGGTTGTTAGTGCAAGAGGTGTCCTAAAAGAACTAGGTACACTTTCCTTCTTTCCTTCCTCATTTTTCTTTTTTTCTTCTTCCTCCTTCTTCTTCTCTTCTTCCTCCATTTTTTTCTTTTCTTCTTCCTCTCTTCCCCTGTCTTCTTTCTTTCTCTTTTTCTCTTCTTCATTTCTCCTTTTCTCTTCCTAATCTTCAGAACTTGATTAGTTGACCAAATTGTCAATATTTGTACCAAAATCCTTGAATGGATCCTTTGTTGTATCCAAGATGATTCTTGTACTGTCCACTTGCATTGTAGTAGTACCTATAGTTACTTGCAGAGTAGACTCTAACATTGTTACTGCTAATATCACTATTGTTGCTTCAACCAATTTCTTCTATGTTGGTTCTATATTCATAGGGATTGCTCCCCCTAAATATTTTCTTTCTTCTACTTGACTGGGTAAAGAGGTCATGAATTTTACAATTAATTTGGTTTCTCTGTTCACCTCTTCATAATTACCTCCCATTACTAAAATTTCTCTCCTTTTATGCCTCAATAGGGGCTTAATACCCTTCATTATTCTCTCAAGGTGTTCATCACTCTTTACTTCACATAGTTTTTGTATCATATTTTTTCCAATTTTCTTATTCCCATCAATCACTCTTTTCTTTCTATTAATCAATCTATTAGACAAGTCTTTAGGTATTTGCTTCTGTATGTCTTCAAACCTCTTATTTGAAAAAAACATATGTCTCACTACAATATTTTCTAACTGTAGTCTATACATACTATCATACAAAATCATAAAACTTATTCAACTATACAAAATTTCCTTTATTTATGATTGCAATGTTAGTATTTTCTACAATGGGCTTCCAGGACTTCCTTCGAGTAGGTTCCTTTACCTCTACCTTTTCTCACTTTGTATGTTTTGCCTTTAATTCCTCTTCTTTAGATTCATCTACTTCAAAATTAATTACTTGAGTCATCCTTCTTTGTGCCCCATATAATGTTTTTCTTTTCTTACCCAGTCCACTAGTCATTTTCTTTGTTCTTTTGTGTGAAGGAGACTCCATTTTCTCCTATTTGACCTCATTTAACCTCATAGACCTCCTAGTGCTAGGAGGGGTAACTATTTGAACTTTGATAAAGTTCACATCTTCATTTTTCTTTTTTGATAGCTAGTGTAACCTATGGTTGTACTTGTAATATTGTTGCATAGGGTGCACTAGTTAATGGTACAGCTACTATGGCCCCTTGTGCTGACCCAACATCATTTGCTAAATGTTTAGCCATCAATATCTTAGATTTACCACTTCTCTTATTCCTAGAGAAATTCCCATGTCTTCCTTGTATTCTTCTCTTGTCATATTGGATTCCTTCTGAATTGTATCAATTTTCATTTCAACTTTCTTCTTTATTTCTTTGCTATGAAGTTCATTGTGAAATTCCTTTACTTTTTCCTCATAAGTGCCCCATCTATGACACTCCTCATCTCTCATAGATTCTAGGATTATCTTAGCATATCCATCTACTAGATCCTCGATAATTTCATATCCCATAGGATCAATAAACTTGACTCTTGGTTCAACTGCCTCCATGCATGTTACATTAGTTTCAACCATGAAATATATGTCATTCTTATACTTTTCTTACAAAGATGGAGGTATCCTATATCTATTCTTCATAGTTGCTTGAGAACTTTTCATCATCTTAGAAATATCCTCTATCATCCTGTCTTTTGAATGCTTCTTGTAATGATAAGTAATCACGCTCATCATGCAACTATTATTGTCTCATTCATGATCAAGAATTCTAGGTAATCTTCTAATCACTTGAAAGAATAAATGCATTGATAAGTATTCAAATCTGAACACTGCATCCTTTGTCTTCTTCACTATTTTTATGTTATCCAACAATTCTTGCTTCATAATGTCACACATATTTACCTTTTCCCTTTTCAATGTCATTAAGTATGCTGGATGAATAAATATAGCATGAACTTAATTAAGTCTAGAACTATAATTCATTTTGTAACCAATGATTTTGCTTATCAGTCTAGATTTTGTCCCAGCTATCATATCTAATCACATATTCCTTCGATGAGATTTAGTTTTCAAGTTTGTTTGTACCATCTTCTTCACATTCTTCTCATTTATTGGATTACTACCCTTATTGCTTAAACCATTAATCTTATAGATTAACTCATTATCAATCATAACAGGGATATTACCTACCCAAAATATATTCTCATGGATTTATCAAATTTTGTGTAGAACATGTGTCTGATAATGTTCAACTCATTCAAATGTTCAAACCCTAGTTTCAATGATAGGTCACTATTACATACTAGGTCTAAGTGTTTGTGGATATCACTGTCACCAATACTCTTAGAGATTGTAATGTATGTATGCCCTAACATCCTTGACATATAAAACTTTATGGGAAACTTGTAAAAAGGCTCCTAGGGGATCATCTTCCATGAAAACATATGGGTGCTTCTTAGACGTGTACCTTGGCCTCTCATTTACATCACACTCTATAGGATTTTCCATTTTTTAAATTGAAACTTCAAATTATGACTGTGCACATGATGAATACCTTAATTCATGGAACTAGGGATTGCTTCAATTCTCTCTTTAAAACTCCTCAAATTTGCCTTAAATTCGCTCCAAATCTTTCCTTTAACTCTTACACAATTGAATGGTACTAAATAACTCAATTTTGACCCTTAAATCACTTCCAATTCATCTCTGCATTGATTGCATAAGTACAAAACCAATAAAATTTGTTTCTAATTACTAGGAGACTTGATTTCCTTTGGGTACTCACATATGAACTCCAAATAATTTGTGCTCTTAAGAAAGGATTTTACTCATCAAATTCTACCTCATCCTAACTTTTCATACCTTTAACTCTTCGTCGGGCGCTTTCTCTAACTCTATAATGCTCATTCTTTTGTAAGAGTGCTTAATTCAAGAAGGATGAATCAATCACTATAACTGATTTCAATCTGCCTTTAGGTGCTCCATCTGACTATTCTTCTAAAACCACATGTGAACTTAATGGATCTTTGGCTTTGACAAATACTTCTTTAAATTCTTCAACATGCTTTCTTATATTGTCTTTCTGGGTATCTCTAGTGCTATCATTCCTTGTGACATTCCTATTTGTGTTTCTTCTAAAATTGGGATTCCTTGAATCATTCCTCATGTCTATCTATTCTATAGAATCTCACTATATGACCAAAGTTGTTACATAAATGGTATATTAGTGCATTATTTCCAAATCTAGGTCCAAGCTAGTTAATAGGTGCTCTGCAATCTCTTGTACTATGTCCAAAGTTATTGCAGTTGAGATCTGATAGAGGAGGTGAGTTTATGTTTATTTAATTCACTAACTTTTGTATTGAGAATGGTATCAAAAGATAGATATCTATACCAAGGACACCACTACAGAATGATATTGTTGAAAGGAGAAATAGATACATCGTGAATTGTGCAAGGATACTAATGATTGAGAAGGAGGTATCACAGATATTTTGGAGAGAATCCATTAGTATTGTAGTTTTCAAGCTAAGTTATATTTATATAACTTTGAAGTATTAGTCCATGGGTTTTCTTTGGCATGTATGCCTTTAGTTTGTATCTCTCCTCTTGCTCCTCCTTATCGCAAGTAGGCCTGAGCATTTTTTTTCTCCTCTGCCTTGCAACTATTTCATTCTTGTACTATATATAGTAGATATTGAAAGATTTCAATCCTTGTGTGCCCTTTGTCTACACCAAGATAAATTATCATAGATGAAGACATTCAAGACCCTTTTTCTGCCAAGTTATTTGTTTTTTCAAATTTAGATTTTACCTTTAAGAACCCTATTCACACAGCCTGTGTTTCTCCTCTTCTTTATTGCATTGTCTACCATAGTAGTGTTATGCACTCTCACCTTGTTGCATCTGTAAGCTGTTGCATTCCTGGTTATTGATTCATCTGTGCATACTTGTTTAACTGGTTTAACCTACACATTTCAATTTTTACTCCAAGAAATCATGGCATTTCTTTTCAAATTTTCATTTTGCCAGTGCCACAGTGCATCGATGATCTATGTTAGTAACATTTCCCTTGTTCTTGTTTGTGATGTAGGCTTCCAGCTATCGGTTTAATCTTCCTTGCCCTTACCTACTCCAACTACTTCATTTATTGCTTCTTCTCATCGAGAGTTCTAGATTTCTCATTTTAAATTATCCTTCTAGATTGTTAGGTTTAGGTTTACAGTTTTTTCAAAGAGTCGGCTGTAATATTTTTCCAGAAGTTTGTAGATGTTTTGTCTTCTCGGCTAATAGTAGATTTCTCTAGAATATTGTATGCTTTCTTATAAAATGTTGTATGTACTCATTTGATATTATGGTGGAATGAAATATAACACAGTTTATTGCAAGGTAGCACATTGTATTATTCTGTGTGTTTATTTTTTGTCCTCTTCCTATCCATCAGATTGGTATCAGAGCTGTAGAAATTCTGGGCATTGTTTTTATGGGCAGATGTCATTGTGGGTGAAGGGCAAATGAGAGCAAAAAGATCTAAGGAGGAGATTATAGTTTCTATGTGAGGAAGGAAGAGAAATGGTTTGTAGTGGTTACAAGTCAGAAAGTTTTACTGTTAAATCATGGCAGGAACCAGTGGAAGTATTTCACAGCCACAAATTCCTAGTTTTAATGGCAAAAATTATGATTATTGGAGCATCAAAATGAAAACACTTTTTCGTTATTAGGATGTTTGGGATTTAATTGAAAGTGGGTTCCCTAAACCAACAAACCAGCAAGCATATCAAGCTCTTTCACAAGTTGAAAATGATTTATTAAAGGAAAATAGGAAAAAGGATGCTAAGGCACTATTCCTTATTCAGCGGGCAGTGGAGGAAGCAATATTTCCAAAGGTAGCTGCTGCCACAACCTCAAAGCAAGCATGGGACAACTTGCAATCAACATACCAAGGCACAGGAAAGGTAAAAACTTCAAAGTTACAAAATCTCAGAAGAGATTTTGAAAATTTGCAAATGAAAGATTCAGATTCAATAGACTCATTTTTCACTCAAACAATGGGGATAGTAAATCAGATTAGATCATATGGAGAAACCCTTGGAGATCAACAAGTTGTAGAGAAAATACTTAGAAGTCTACCAAATAAGTTTGATTCAAGAGTTGCAGCCATTGAAGAATCTAAGGATCTCTCCTTGCTATCAATAGATGAGTTAATGGGTTCTCTTTTATCACATGAACAAAGGTTGAATCGTTCAGGAACTTCATCATTGGAGAATGCTTTCAAGACTCAACTTTCATTTGGAAGAACAAGAGGAAGATCATATCACAATAGAGGTAGAGGACATTTTACACCAAGAGGAGGAAGAGAAAATCCACAGTTTGAGAGTAGAAGGCCAGCATCAAGCTCACAAACCAATTTCACATCAATAAGAGGAAGGGGGAGCAACCATCATCAAGGAGAAAGGTATGACAAATCTAACATCCAATGCCATTATTGTAATAAATTTGGACATTTTGCATCTGAGTGTAGAAAAAGACAATATGACATGAATAGGCAAAAGGCACATTTTACAAATGAAAGTCAGCCCAACACTAGTGAGCAAAACACCATCTTGATAACATGCAATGTTGCACAAGAGAGTTCTAAAGAAGTATGGTTTTTAGATAGTGGTTGTAGTAACCATATGAGTGGGTCTAAGGAGATATTCTCAACAATAGATGAATCAGTAAAATCAGAGGTTTAGTTGGGGAATGATCATCAAATCTCAGTCATGGGAAAAGGGTCAATTAGCATAAGAACTAAGAAAGGTGAAGAAAAGGAAATTCTTGATGTATATTATGTTCCTGGATTGCAACACAATCTCATAAGCATTGGACAACTAGTACAAAAGGGATATAGAATACATTTTGAAAATGGTGAATGTGTGATTCTAGATAAAAGACCAAGCAATAGGCTGATTCCAAAAGTTGAAATGACTCAAAATAGAATGTTCCCACTTAAAATTCAAAGTGAATTATTCTTAGAGCTAAATGAATTACAAAAAGTAGCTGAATCTACATTCAAAGCTTTCCACAAAAATGAATCTTGGCTATGGCATTTAAGGTTTGGTCATTTTAACTTTAAAGGGTTACAATGCTTATATAAGAAACAAATGGTCTATGGATTGCCATCAATAGAGCCACTTAAGACAACATGTGAGAGTTGTATTTTGGCAAAGCAACATAGAGAAAAAATTTCAATTGGAAAGTCTTATAGAGCAAAACATCCGCTTGAGATAGTCCATTCAGATCTTTGTGGGCCAATGCAAACACCATCATTTAAGTGGAAAACTTTATTTCGTGACATTTATTGATGATTGCAACAGAAAAGTTTGGGTTTATTTTGTGAAGTATAAATCAGATGTATTTGTTGTCTTTAAAGAATTCAAGGCAAAGGTTGAGAAAGAAAGTGGATACTCTATTAAAACATTAAGAACTGATCAAGGTGGAGAATACATATCAAATGATTTTTTGAATTTTTGCAAAGAAAATGGCATATGGAAATAATTTACATCAAGGTACACTCCACAACAAAATGGAGTAGCAGAAAGAAAAAATAGAACAATTATGGAGATGACAAGGAGTATGTTAAAGGAAAAACACTTGCCAAATGAGTATTGGGTTGAAGCAGTTGCATGTTCAACATACATACTAAATAGATGTGAACAAAAGCGATAATTAATAATACACCTGAAGAAGCTTAGAGCAAAAGCAAGCACAATTTAGCACATTTGAGAGTGTTTGGTTGTGTGGCATACTCATTGGTACCTCAAGAAGTGAGACAAAAATTAGATGATAGAGGAGAGAAGTGCATATTTGTGGGATATAGTGAACAATCCAAGGCATATAGGCTATACAATCCTATCACAAAGAAGTTAATAATAAGTTGTGATGTTGAGTTTGTAGAAGAAGAAGCATGGGATGGTAGCTTGGATAAGTCGACTACAGTTGCAGCTAGTGTTCCACAAGAAAATGAAGAAAATGAAACTCAAGATGTGCATTCTACAACACAAACAAATGTTCCTAAAACACCTACAAGGGCACCTACCACTCAAAACACTACTACTCCAGCAAGCACTGATAGCAGTGAATCATCTAATCCAACACTTGCTTCATTAAGATCAAGAACTATAAATACTTCAAGGAAGACACGAAGTCTTAGAGATATATATGATGAATTACAAGAGGCTGAAAATGATGACTTAAGCATTAATTTTGCACTCTTAGCACATGTTGATCCAATTTATTTTGAAGAAGCTATTAAAGATGACAAATGGATTTCAGCCATGGATGAAGAAATTCAGTCAATAGAAAAGAATGATACTTGGGACTTAGTAGATCTTCCTAAAGGCAAGGATGTGATTGGAGTTAAGTGGGTATATAAAACAAAATATAATGCTGATGGAAAAGTAGAGAAACACAAGGCAAGGCTAGTAGCCAAAGGCTTCACACAACAACCAGGTATAGACTACAATGAGACATTTGCACTTGTGGCAAGATTAGACACTATTAGAATGATTTTATCCATTGCAGCTCAAAATCATTGGAAGGTTTATCAAATGGACGTGAAATCAGCATTCTTGAATGGCATTTTAGAAGAAGAAGTGTATATAAAACAACCACCGGGATATGAAATTTTGGGAGAAGAACATAAGGTATACAAGCTGAAGAAGGCACTATATGGCTTGAAGCAAGCTCCCAGAGCTTGGTATAGTAGAATAGACTCTTATTTTGTGAATAATGGTTTTAGTAAGTGTGGCTATGAACCAACTTTGTATGTCAAAGTGAACAATGAAGGATAAATATTAATAGTTTGCTTATATGTAGATGATTTGATATTCATAGGTAATATGTCAATTAACAATTTCAAGGCAGCCATGAAAAATGAATTTGATATGACTGATTTGGGACTCATGAGATATTTTCTTGGGATACAAGTAAATCAAAATGATGAAGGCATTTTCATTTGTCAAAGTAAGTATGCTACTGATTTGTTGAAAAGATTTAAAATGACAAATGTGAATTCAGCCCCTACATCAGTTGCGTTGGGTATAAAACTTAGCAAGAATGATGAAAGTCCTAACGTAGACTCAACTTTATTCAAAAGATTAGTTGGAAGCCTTTTATATTTGATAGCTACAAGACCAGATATAATGCATGGAGTTAGTCTCATTTCAAGATTCATGGATAAACCAAAAGAAACTCATTGGAAAGCTGGAAAGAGGATTCTGAGGTATATAGCTAGAACAAAGAACTTTGGGATCTTATATGCACATTCAGATCATTACAAGCTGATTGGCTATACAGACAGTGACTGGGCAGGTAGCTTTGATGATAAAAGAAGCACTTCAGGACATATCTTTCACCTAGGGTCAGGAGCTATTTCTTGGGCATCAAAGAAGCAACCAATTGTGACATTATCATCAGCTGAAGCAGAATATGTTGCAACAACATCAGCAGCCTGTCAAGCAATATGGATGAGAAGAGTACTTTCAGACTTGAAGCATCCACAAGAAGAACCTACAAGAATATATTGTGATAATAATTCTGCAATTGCTTTATCAAAAAATAATGTCTTTCATCAACATAGTAAACATATAGATGTAAGATATCATTATATTCATGAATTAGTGAACAATGGTGACATATTTCTTAAGTTTTGCAGGTCCAAAGAACAATTGGCAGACATTTTCACAAAGCCTCTTGCAAAGAATGTCTTTGAACATCTTCGAGAAAGTATTGGCATTACAGACATACATGGCAGTGAAGATTAAGGGGGAGTGTTTGTGATGTAGGCTTCTAGTTGTCGGTTTAATCTTCCCTGCCCTTACCTACTCCAACTACTTCATTTATTGCTTCTTCTCATCAAGAGTTCTAGATTTCTCATTTTAAATTATGCTTCTAGATTGTTAGGTTTAGGTTTAGGGTTTTTTCAAAGAGTCGGCTGTAATATTTTTCCAGAAGTTTGTAGATGTTTTGTCTTCTCGGCTAATAGTAGATTTCTCTAGAATATTGTATGCTTTCGTATAAAAGGTTGTATGTACTCATTTGATATTACGGTGGAATGAAATATAACATAGTTTATTGCAAGGCAGCACATTGTATTGTTCTGTGCATTTATTTTTTGTCCTCTGCCTATCCATCAGTTCTTACTTCATTGCGCATCTCTACTCTTCTTTCATTTCCATTAATTATTATATTCTCTGACGCTCCAGTAAGTTTCTCTCTTTTATATTGCTTCATCAGTATATTTTTTATTATATTGCAATCATCATTTGTGTTATTATGTTCTCTAGTTATACTTTGTATTTAATCATTATCATTTTAGTATTGCTTTTCCTGCATTTTTGGCATCAAATTAAAGTAATGTCTCTTTCAATCATTTGCTAATTTGTTTTGGAAATGTGTCTTTCACATTGTTTAATTTAATCATCTCTGTTCAAAATGAACAAATGAAAAAAAAATCAATTTTTGCGTGACTTTTCATAGTTTAATATTATCCTTTAAAAGTCTTCAAATATTTCATAAAAAGATAAATTAAAGAAGAAGTACGTGTAAAAGTATTTCATAAAAGAGAAGAAGTACGTGTTGTTAAGAATAATAATAAACTTAAGAAAGTATGACTTCCTTGACTTCAACTCTTAGCCACAATATCCCTCTTAAGGATAGTATATCTTAAAAACTCAAAATTCAAAAAAAAAAAATTTTAAATATTCAATCTACTTTTAAGCTTTTTTGGGAATCTCAATTATTAATTTTTTTAAAGTAATAATTATCTTTATTATTATTTTTATATTCAAATTGTTTTTTAATTAAGTTAATTTTTTTTTTAACAAAAAAAGAGGGAACTTATTTAAATACTTTCTTTAAGTTTTTTTAGAGTTTTTTTCTTCTCAATGATTTTAGGAGGATTTATTGTAATTTTTAACTGTCATTTTATTTTCCTCAAAATAAATTTTTTTTTTAATAAATTATTTATCAAATTCATCTAACTGGGGATTTTTTTTAGATTAATCTTGTAATCATGTCGACTCCAATTCCTGAAATTAAGTTGAATAACTCTAACTATCATGCTTGGAAAACACATCCCTCCCTCATATTTTGTTTAAGCATAATTTAGATGTTGCTATGACTCTTCTTCGATTCCTAGTGCCTCGACAATGCAAGATGGAAAAGAAGCTTGGAATACTAAAAATGATGAAGCTCTTGGCCTAATTGGTATATCACTTAACCCAAATTTGTATGTTTTGATTGCTCACTGCACTATTGTCCATGAAGCTTGGAATATTTTGAAGCAAACATATGACAGGCCTACCAAATCACACAAGATCCAACTACAAGATAGTTTGGAAGATTTAAGTTACATAGATTTCAAATCTACGGATAAATTTTTACTTAAATTTGATTCTATTAAAAGTTAATTGATTGGATATGGTGTTACTCTGGCTGATATTAAATTAATTACCATTATTTTAAAGAAATATCTTCCTAGGAGGTTTCAACAATTTATCACTAATATTCATTCTCAACTTGTTATTCCTACTTTGTCTACTTAATTAATGTATAGTATATTTCAAAATTTACTACATCAAGAGGAAGCTAAGTTGTTGCAATTTGGTAATCTTAGATTTAATGAACATGGTTTTGTGTCTAAGAATCAAAATTAAATTTTTAGAACATCTAATCATAATAAATTTCCCAATAGTCATAATTCTAACAACAATCACCATAGTCATAACTTTAACAATAATCATTACTTTAATAATAATTATAATTCCAATAGTAGATTTAATTATAGGCCTTCTTTTAACAACAATAATAATAACCAAATTATGAATCATAATAATAACCATCCTAATCAATATCATAGTCCTAATAAAAAACCCATTGTACTTATTGTGGGGAAGTGTTAATCTCATATTGGTTTTGACAAGGCAATGAGAAAACACTTAGTCATTTTCTATTAGTATTACAATGCACACCAAGTGATCAAAGTAAGCTGAGCAATCATTGTGGTCTAAGTCATCAAAGCATGTCAAGCATAAGTTTCTAGACAATACATGCTAAGCAATATACCTAGTCAGTGTCGAGCACTAGTATGTGTCAAGCATACTGTATGTGCCAAGTCACTCATGCACCGAGTAGTCTATACATGTTGAGTAATTCTCAAGCCAAGTAAATAGTGTATGTCAAGTCATTCAGAAGTTGAGTTACAACATTGAGAATGTAGTGATGGTCGAGCATCAGAGCCTTCAGTTGCCGAGTGAATAGTTTTGGACATAGTTGTTTGTAATGGCACAAACTTCTATGTAAACTATTTTTGGGGAAACATAATGATTATTTTACAATTCTAGAAGATAAATATGGAGGTATATGGTAAATCCCTATGTAGTACATGTAACCAATCAAATAAAGGGATGAATTAAGCAACAATATGGATCAACCACAGCCATTGATTCTTACCTAACCTATTCCACCTATGTTTATTTAATAAGGAAAAACCCAAAGAGTTTGCATGCATGGAAGGAGATGAATGCTAAGTGTAGAGAGAGCATTCATGGTGGATACAGAGGTTATGACAGTAATATGAATTGCCAAATCAGTTAGAGAGAACATAGGAAAGAAGAGATAGGACAAATGAGACATATCTAATCAAAAGGATCAAGGATTTAATAGTAAAGAGAAGATCTAACATCTAGCAACAAAGTACTAACCAAAGGATCATGGTGTTGAATCATTTTGACAAATAATACAAAGAAAATTTTCTAATAGAGCAGTCTTAACAGGCTTTTATAAGTTACCTAACATTATCTAATATTCAAGCTTTCTTTACTTGGAGATGGCTAGCATTGTAAGTGTTTTTGAATTGGCTGGTTCTCTATTAGGTAGGAAATTGGAAGTGGAGAATCTTGCGGGAGGTACTAATCCTAGTGGGATAGAAGATCGAAATGAGGAAAAATTGGCAAACTCTGTAGGATTTACAGATGTTGGTACCACTAGATATGGGGTATGGGAACTCTCTTTGGATTCTTCTACTACAAATCACATGCTTGGTCAGGAACTCGAGAATGAGAAGATTCCTTTGGAGAATGTGGATGAGACTAAAGAGAGGAAAGCAAAAAGTTCACGGAAAGGGTTAGGCAATCAAAGGACATGGTCTTCCCTATTTGCAAGGAAACCTAGTGGAAAATCATCTTTCCCTCTAGTCACATCGAAATCTTGTTGGGAGAAAGGTGAGTTTCAAATGTTTATTCCAGACCCAATCGTTGATTTCTCTGTTTCTTCTATGGAATTTACTCTTGTTGGAAAATTTATGGGGGCTAGACCAGATATGGAAACTTTGAAAAATATGATAAAAAGGAAATGGGTTATCTGTGGTCAAGTTGATATAACTCCTATGTTGAATGGATTCCTTTCATTTGTTTTTAACTACAAGGAAGATATGAATATGGTCCTTTCATGGAGGTCCATGGTCGTTTGCAGGCAAAAGCACTCTCACTATTAAAAAATGGGAGCCAAACATGGATTTATCTGATGCCTTCTTCTTAACTACTTCGATCTGGGTTAGACTTCCTAGCCTCACTTCGGAATTTTGACATGAAGATATCTTGAAGGGAATAGATGGTTCCTTTGGGGAACTAATTGTAGTGGATCATGCTACGACTTTGAAACCTAAACTTCAGAGTGCAAGATTAAATGTGAAAGTGGAAAACTTAAATCACCTCCCTAAAAAGCTGGAACTAATTTCAAAACTTGGAAAAAGAATACAATAAATTATATATGAAGACATTCCAAATGCATGTTTTTCCTGTAAAAAATAGGGTCATAGGGTGAAAAGTTGTCCTGACAAAGGTAAAAACTATCCTAAGACTGATAAGGAGGATAAAAAGAAAGAAGAAAAAACCCAGAAGAAAGTTTGGAAACCTAAAGGTACTCTTGCAAAGGGTTTGAAGGATAATCTGAACCTAGAAAATCAAGAAACTGGTATTATGCCAAATTCTACCTTAAAGGACAACTTGAGCAGTGAAAATCAGGAGATTGGGGTGATGTTAGACTCTGCCTCACCTAAGCAAAATAAAGAGAATATGGTTGACATGATGAAGCAATTAGTCATTTATCAGAAGAATGATATAAATTGGGAAGACTTGGTTGAGATGGAGGAAATAGAGAAGGGGGAAATTCTGATGGATAGAACTAGATCAATTGTGTTGGAGGAATACTAGAATATCCAATCTATTGAAAACTAGAATGTTTCTTCTAAGCCTCTTGAGACACCTTTGTGCAAAGAAATTGTTCCCTTTAGGATTGATTTTGAAATTGAGGAGAAGGACCTAGAAGGGAAGGATTTGAAATAGGAATAGAGTCAAAGGAAAAAAGATGGAAAAGAAAAGTACAACTCCTAAAGGAGTAGAGACTCGTAGTAGTAAATTGGAGCAGCAATCTAAGGTGAAACCAAATGTTGGAACTCCAAAGAAACCTAGAAGGAAATGTTCTAGGAAAACTAAAGAAATGGAAAGTTTGTAGAATACTGCTAATGGAAGACAAGCAACTATTATGGATTTTACCCCTAAAAAAAAATATGAAAATAATTACTTGGAATATTAGGGGATTGAATAGTAGTCATAAACTTGATGTTGTTAGGAATTTTGTTAGGGAGCTCAAGCTAGATTTTCTTTTGCTACAAGAAACTAAGATGGAGAAGGAAAGAGCTAAACAAATAAAGTATTTTAAGGATTATTGTTTGATAGCAAGTAGTTTAGAAGGAGCGTCAAGAGGAACTCTGAGGTTATGGAAGAAATCCCACTACTCAAGAACTATTTTGAATGCTAGTAAACATTTTTTGATAGTTAAAATTACTAGTATTGACTAGAGTAATGAATGATATATTGTTAATTTGTATGCTCCTAATATTAAGAACTCTAGGAAAAAGGTATGGGAAACTCTATCTTATATAAAGAGTAAAGACTATTTTGGAAGATGGGTCTTCATGGGAGATTTTAATGTTCCTCTTTATGACCATGAATAAAAGGGGGTTAATGTGAGTCGGCTAGATGGGAGACTGGATCTAATGGATTTCATTAATAAGGAGGGTTTAATGGATCTAGATCTTCATGGAATAGAGTTTTCCTAGAGTAATAAGAGGCTAGGTGATGATTGTATTTAGGCTCGATTGGATAGATCTCTTATTTCTCTTGGTTGGACTAAAGATTTTGTATGCAAGGTAGAGGCATTGAAAAAAATTGGATCAAATCATTTCCCTTTGATTTTTACTACTAAAAAGGTTAATATCAAAAAAAACTTTCCTTTTAGGTTTGAGAAAATGTGGATGCAACACCCATAGTTTGAGAGTAAATTGGTTGAATGGTGGAATATACAAATTGATGGAACTACTCTTTTTAGAGTGGCTTCAAAATTAAGAAATGTCAAAAAGGAGGTTAAAATTTGGAATAAAAGATGTTTTGGGAATATTTTTTAGAGTAAATCAAGTATTAAGGAAGAGTTGCAAAATATCTAGGGCAAGATATAGAAGGAAGGATACACTGTTGACCTTGTTAGAGAAGAAAATGAAAAATTGGTAGAGTATCATGACATTGTTACTAAAGAGGAAATTTATTGGAGGCAAAGATCCAAATTGGTCTAGTTGAATGAAGGAGATAAGAATACTAGGTTTTTTCATCTTTCCACTTTGAAGCATAAAGCTAAAACTCGTATCTCATATCTTAAGAAGGGTAATTTGAAGATTACTAAGGAAAAGGACATTTCGAAAGAGATGGTCTCCTTTTTTTCTACTCTAATGACATCTGACTCTAATATTGATTCCACTCATCAAGCTAAACTTTTAAAGGTGATCCCTTCTCTAATTACTGAGGAACAAAATAAATTGTTAGGAGTTGTTCCCAAGGAAGAGGAAATTTTAAAGGTAGTTTGTTCTTTAGGAGGAGATAAGTCTCCAAGACTAGATGGTTTTCCTATGTTCTTGTTCCAGAAGGCATGGAATCTGGTTAGAAAAGATGTATGTGATGATGTTACAGAATTATTTGGGGCTAAAAGAATGCTAAAGGAGATCAGTTCCACCTTCCTATGCCTTATTCCAAATCAATTCAGGCCTATTAGTTTGTGTAATTCTTTCTATAAGATTATCTCAAAAGTCCTCACTTCCAAGATGCTTTTGGTGCGCCCATCTCTTATTGTTGTTCAACAAAATGGTTTTGTTCTAGGTAGGCAAATTCTTAACTCTGTTATTGCTGCTCATGAGAATATTCATTCTTTATCTTGTCCCAATAATCAGGGTTTTATTATGAAAATTGATATTGCAAAAACCTATGATAGAGTGGAATGGAATTTTCTTGTTAAGATTTTATTGGCCTTTGGTTTTAGTCATAGGATTGTGAGGGAAAATTTTCAGTTGATTTCTACTACTTCAATTGTTGTTCTAGTGAATGGGTGTTCCTCTAAATTCTTTAGCCCTTCTAGGGGTTTGAGATAGGGAGACCCTTTATCCCCTATTCTATTCACTATTATGGTTGATTGTTTGGGGAGGTATATTGGGAAACTGGTTCTACAAGAGGATATTAAAGGTTTGCAACCTTCTTCTCAACCTCTTACTTGTTCTCACGGTCAATTTGTTGATGACACCATTTTTATGGGGAAAGCTGAAGTTAGGGAAGCTAGAAATCTCAAAAAAGCTCTAGCCTATACTCTTTTGCTTCAAGTCAATTGATAAACTCAAGTAAGAGCTCTTTCTTTTTTATTAATACCCATGTTTTAAGACAGAACAAAATTGCTAAAATTCTAGGGTGTTCAATAGGATCTTTTCCTTGTATTTACTTGGGCCTCCCTTTGGGATCCAAAGCTTCAGATACTTTTTGGGAAGATCTGATTAAGAAGTTTAATAAGAAGCTGGCTAGATGGAAGGGTAACCTTTTGAGTCAAGCTGGCAAAATTACCCTCCTAAAAGCTTGTCTCCAAAGAATTCCTAATTATGCTTTGAGTCTCTTTAGAATTCCAGCAAAATTTGCAGATACAATTGATAAAATCCAAAGGAATTTTGTCTGGTCTAGCATCGAGGAAAGGAAGAGAATGGCTTTGATAGCTTGGGATCAAATTTGTAAGCCTATTAGAGAAGGTGGATTGGGAATTAGGTCAGTGCAAAGTATGAATAGAGCTCTTTTAGCCAAGCAGGGTTGGAGAGTTTATCATGATGATAAGGAATGGAGTACTATATGGAAAGATAAGTATCTTTTTAATGCTCCTTCTTTATATGATTTTCTATCATCTCTTGATGTTCTTTTTCCTTCTACTATCTAGGGGGCTGTGCAGGGAACTAAGAATATCTTAAGTAAAGGATGTTCATGGAAAATTGGAAATGGGTAGAAGGTCAAATTCTAGGAAGATGTTTGCATTCAGGATCATCCTTTGATTGAGGAATTTGAGGATAGGAACCATATAGATAAATGTAAACTATTATATGGAACTCTTGTGGGACATTATTGGTTTAATAATAGTTGGGTTAGCCTTGTTGATGTTAGCCGGGCTTTTCATAAAATATAGATTATGTTGAATGCCTTTTCTTTGTATCCCCTTAAAGGGGATAAGATGATATGGAGTGCTAATGTAAGTGGTCATTTCAAAGTTTCCTCTATATTTAAATCTAAGGAGAAAGGTAACTGCCCTTTATGGACTAGAGCTTGGATAAAAGGTCTTATACCAAAAATAAATATATTTTTATTAGATCTTGCTTCAGAATAAAATTCTTAGGATAATTTGAAAAAGAGAGGCATTAATGTAGTTAATAGGTGTAGTCTATGCAAAGAACGTTATGAAGATAGAGATCACTTATTCTTAAACTATACTTATAGTCAACAAGTATGGAGTTCTATACTCAATTTTTGGAATATCACTTGGGTCCACCAAAATAATATAGAACATTGTTTTAAGAGCTTGATTTGTCCATCTAAGGATAAGGATGTTGATTACCTGTGGAAAATTACTCTTCCCCATCTCTGGTAGGGTATCTAGAAGGAAAGAAATAACAAAAAATTTAGAAATAAAGAAATGCCAGGGTGGGTGCTTGGTCAAAACATTGTCAAGGCAATAAAGGAAAACTTCAAATCCCAAAGAAAGTGTAATGAAGATTTCCAAATTGACAATCCAATGTTTTCTAAAGGTTCTAATACGAAGAAAGAAGATCTAAGAATGAATACTAAATGGAAGGCTCCTCCAATGGGATGGATTAAAGGGAATTTTGATGGTCTTGTTAAAGGAAATCTTGGAAAAGCAAGTTCTGGAGGGGTTTTGAGGGATTACACAAGTAATATCATAGATGCTATTGCTATACCTATTGGTATTTCTAATAGCCATAAAGTTGAGGCTACTGCAGCTCTGTATACAATGAGGTTAGTAGTGGAAACTAGTTTTTGGTACCTCTAGATGGAAGGAGATTCCTTGAACATTGTAAATATGCTTAATGGTAAAAGCTCGATCACTTGGTCTATCAAAGCTAGTGTGATGGAAATTAAATCTTTAATTATAAATTTGAGAAAGTCTTTATACCTCATTCTTTCTGTGAAGGAAATGTTGTGGCTGACTAGATTGCTAACCAGGCTATCCAACATGAGTGTAAGATGACATGGAATGATGACCTAAGTAGGAGCATGGATCTGAAAGCTTTTATTAATTATGAAATAACTCAAGTGATAGAGGGAAAGATTTGCTAATATTAGCAATTTAATGATAAATGGAAGTAGGGTTACGGAAGCTAGTGCTATTTTCTTGAGAAAGTACATTAATGTGATTATTATCCTGGCTTGGCACGCATATGATTTCATGAGAACCTTAGTTGTTTTAATGAACACATTGGCTTTTCTTAATTCTTTACGTCTACCTATCTACTCGACTTTGGCATTTCTTAGTCAAACAAAGTTTTTAGAAATGGGTGGGGAACTAAGAAAATAGGAACCAAAGAATTGTAAGGGATGGAAGGTCAAAGCCTCTATCTGGCAGATTCTGAAAAAGGGCAATGTCATCACTTACTTGGAGTGCCTTCATGGCTATAAACCACATGTCATCTAGTATTTCTTCAAAAATTGGATCGAGGATAGAGTTTCATGCATGGGGTGACGATTCATTTGTTTGAAGATTTCATAGCCGAGGTTACGGGGCTGTCTAAGGAGGGCATAAAATTCAGTAAGGAGACCAATATTTCCAATGTTGTGTTTAAGAAATTTCTAAAGACTGATGAGGAGGAGAAGAATCTAGAGAAGAATTGTGACTCTTATAAATTGGATCAAATTTAAACTATTTGGTAAGACGTTCTCTCATGCATCTATGAGTATTTTGTTTTAGATGGTAGGGCAAAGCATGTTCATAAATTTCATTTTGTGTTCCTAAATCATTTTTGGTATAAGGATGGAATCTCATTTCCTTTTTATCTGAGATTTTCTTTGCTTCAAAGTCTTCAAGCCCATAGGAAAAAAGAATCTCGTCCGATTTTACATGAAGGGTTAATTCTGTTAATTGAGAATTACTGTAAGAATAAGGCTATTGTTTCTTCCCCTCCTTCTGAGAAAAAGAAGGGCTTTGTTAGTGAAACCTACTCTAGGAAGAGTAAGGGTGAGGAAGGGGTTAGTGTGAGAAGGAGGAGTCTAAAGCAAGAAACTCCTCAGAAAAATGCAGAGGAGATTACTAAGTCTGAGAAGCTGCTAATAATAATGATAAGATTATGGAGGATGAGGAGAATATGGATGTGGGAGATCTCAGTTCAAATCTAGTGGGTTATCCTGGCAGTAAGGGCGAGACTAGTAAGGATGAGGTTGAGGAGAGTAATGATAAAAATACTACATCGGATAATGTTGAAGAAGAGGAAAAAAAAATGTGAGCATACCCAAAGATCAAGGGATGAAAATGAAGAAATGGTGAAGAAAAAGGAGGACCTCACCGGTAAGGATGCTATGAATGTAGAGGAAGAAATGAGGAAAGAGAAGGATGAGCCAACTAGTAAGGAAGAAATGAGGAAGGAGAAGGATGGTTCTACTAGTAAGGACACTATGCTTTCTTTCCTTCATATTGCTATGTTTAAGGTTGACTCCTCTCTCCAAGGTGACTCTTGGATGTACAATGAGATAATGGATTTGAAAAGAAAAGTATCAAAGATGTAGTAGGACCAGAAAGCTAACCGAGTAAAGATCATTCAAATGGAAGTTTAGGTTGGTAACATTCCAGATAAACTAAAGGAATACGAACAAAAACTCTGTCTTTTGATTAAAGAGAGTGGCAATAAGATGGAACATGTTACTTATAGCCTTTGTATAGGTGCTTGTAGCTTAGGGAAGAGAAATAATGAGGAAATTGTATCTCTCAGTGGACCAAGAAAAAGAATAAGACAGAGCTCAAGAAAGAAGGTGGTTGAGGTAACTAGGGGATATGTTGTTGATACCATCCAAAGCAATGTAGAGGTGGGAAAAGAGGTGGTGAAAATGATCAAAGAACTATAGTAGCATCTAGTGGTGTTTCTGGTAACTAGTCTCTATTATGGTGGTGGTACTGGTAACTAGTCTCTAGTCTAGATTTTTTATCTGGTTTTTGTTCCTTTTGTTCAAACACTAGGTTCCGGGTCCTTATAAAACCTGGTTTTGATTTATGGTCTTATTTTGTGGTTTCAGGTCCCTATAAAACCTAATTTTGTAACTTTTATACTGCATTTTTTAGGTCCTTGTAAAACCTGGTTGTACTTACTGGTTTATCTTTTAATTTTTTGTTAAGGGTTTCAAGTCCCTTCAAAACTTGTTTTTACCTTAATCTAAAACAAGCTTTTATAAATCTCTTAACCGAGTACTTGCTTTATTATAAGTTGAAATCCTCTAACAAGGTGAGACCTAATATTCTTTGTAAGCCTTTAACATGGTAGATCATAGTTTATGGTCAAACTCATTGTAACCATAATTGGCTACACTTTATAGCTACAATAGTAAAGATTTGTGGGTGTCATCCCCACCCCAGTTTTACCTTCTCATTAGAGGGTTTCTAGGTACAAATTTATTGTGTCATGCGTTATTTTTTTCATGCTATGGATGAACATGTGTAGTTATCTATTTCAATTTACATGGTAAATTATGAGGTGGATGTGTGGTGAATGTTTTATGGTTAAAGTTTTGAAGTGTTGATTCAACCACCCGCGCCCCCCCCCCCCCCCCCCCCCAAAGTTTAATTTCTCATTACTATTTCGAACAATTAGTATTAGAGCTTTTTTCTCTAGAAAGGAAATTTTTATAGCTTTGGAGGTAAGATCTTGAAAATGGAAGTGTACAAGTTGGGAAAGACTATTGAGAACCAAAAGATTGGAGTACAACTTGCCCTACACCAACTCTAGGAGGCAAGAGATGAACTACATCATTCATTACAAAGAAGAAAGGAACTGGCTATTCAACAAAATGACACTCCTTACCAAGAAGAAGACACTATTGGATTGTTTGAGAATGGAAACTCAAGTAAATTTGATATAGTAGTTGCAAATCTAATGGAAAAGAACAATGCCCTAGCTGAAGAGGTCATAAATCTTAAGATAGACAAGGCTCAAAATTCCCATTAATCCTCTTATTAAACAAGGCTCAAAATTATGGGACACACTTGTGTGTAAGTATATATGCTTTCCCTTTCAAATCTAACTTCATTTACTCAAAAGATCCTTTCCCTTTCAATAGTTTTTAAGTTTCAAAGATTGAAAATGAAGCTTAACCTATAAAAATAGAACAATTATTTAGTACTTAATAATAATAATAATAATAGAATGTAAAATTTGTAAGATTTCTATCAAATATTCTATTATCCTGCTTTTATCTACCCACAATCATGAAATAAAAGATCTAACCTTTTTGGAGTTTTTTTTACACCTAATAAAAATCATGTTGATACAACAACATATGTGATGATGTGGAAATGAAATTTTAACTATAAGCAAGAGACCTATCAAGTATGTTTCTATGAAAAAAAAGGAATGGTTTAAAATTTCCTATAATATTTTGAGAGGGATGAAGTTAAAGGTGCTCAATTACTAAGGTCCCCTTCTTTATCTATATGTTAAGTTCAAATTTATGCTCTCGTCTAGCGATGCTAATATTTATGGGACATGCTTATCTATAACTATATGCTTTTTCTTTCTAATCTAGACATTCAAATTCCATTATAATTTTATCTTAGTAATTTATGTACTAAATTTGTCTCATTGTGCACATAAAAGACCCCTTCCCTTTCAATTATTTTCAAGTTTCAATGATTGAAAAGTGAAATTTAGCATTATTTAATATCATTTAATAAAAATAAAATGTAATACTACTAGTGATAATCATAATAAAAGAATCATAATCAGCTAGTCCACTCATTAAAATAAAAAATAAAAAATTGATCAATATTCTAAAATCATTCTTATTATATAGAACCAAACTAATGTGCCACGACACAACTATATACTCACTTTTCTTCATGATTTGATTTTTGCAATGTATATACTAACTATGTATCTACATTAATGCTTGTATAAATAAAATATAATAAAAATTTGAGAGTAATTTGCCATGTAAGATTTTGAGAGGTGTGGAGTAAAGATGTTCCACTACTAAAGTTCTCTCCATTATCTATTCCATCAAGTTAAATTATTTCATCCTACAAAGTTGAAATTTATGAGATAGCTTTATCTATAAATATTTATTTATTTTTTTCTACTTTCTTAATATAAATTAATACTCTCAACTAACAAGCTTGAAATCTATGAACCATACTTCTGATCTACACATTCACCTTTCTTCATAATTTAATTTTAACAAGTATATACTAAATTTGCCTATATATAAAAGATCCTTCAATGATTAGAAATGAAATTTACCCAATAAAAATAATGGTTTAGTACATGACTTGCCAAATGAGCTACTACATGAAAAAAAGGGAGTGATTTGTAATGTCACATATGATTTTGATAGGCATGAAGTTAAGTTGTCCAACTACTAAGTACCTCTCCTCTATCTATTATGTCAAATTCCCATTAATACTCTTATTAAACAAGGTTTAAATTTATGGGACACACTTGTGTGTAAGTATATATAGTTTCATTTTCAAATATAACTTCATTTACTCATAAGCTCCTTTCCCTTTCAATACTTTTTTAAGTTTCAAAGATTGAAAATGGAACTTAACCTAAAAAAATAGAACAATTATTTACTACTTATTATTAATAATAGAATGTAAAATTTGTAAAATTACTATCAAATATTCCATTATCCTACTTTTATTCGCCCACGATCATGAAATAAAAGATCAAACCTTTTCGGGACTATTTTTGACACCCAATAAAAATCATGTTGATATGACAACATATTTGATGATGTGGACTTGAAATTATAGCTATAAGCAAGAAAGCTATCAAGTATGTTTCTATGAAAAAAAGGAATGATTAAAAATTTCCTATAAGATTTTGAGAGCGATGAAGTTAAAGGTGCTCAATCACTAAGGTCCCCTTCTTAGTAATTCATGTACTAAATTTGCCTCTTTGTGCACATAAAAGCTCCTTTCCCTTTCAATTATTTTCAAGTTTCAATGATTGAAAAGTGAAAATTAACATTATTTAATAGTTTCTTTGTTAAATACAAAAAAAAAGATTGAAAAAGTGAAATTTACCATTATTTAATACCATTTAATAAAATAAAATGTAATGTTAATAGTTGGGTTCTGATTTTTTTTGCTCTGTTAGGGTTTCATGTGTCTCTTGCATATGGCTCTCTATCTGAGCTTTCCATCTATCGTCTCCATCTATCAAACTGCATTTAGTGCGAGAATTTTTAGAGCTAGTTTATAATGGCCCCAGCTAGCTGTGACCCAATAGTTGATACTGGTGTTCAAATTGTTTCTTTGGATAGCAATGCCACCTCCATTGAACAAACATCTTTGCAAGTTCATCTCGAAGGTCTTCCATGACGTAATCCTGATATTATCCTTCCTCTACAAGAATTTGACATTGCATGTGAATGGTTAGAACAACATACATTGATAGGTTATTTTTTTGGGTAGGACTCCTCCTAAAGCCATGCTCTAAGAATGGGTTGCCAAGAGCTAGGCTACTCACGGAGTCCGACTTAAAGTTGTGCAAAACCTTACCAAAGGTTTTTTTATTCCACTTTGCTAACCCGTCCCAAGTCGATGCGGTCTTTGGCAATTGTTCCAAAGGTGGTTATGAAACTTTACAGTCTTTGATGAAAAAAAGCTTAGGGTTCCTATTTCGGTTGAGTTTCTTGGTCTTCCCCTACCATGCTGGCCCCTTATTGAGTCCATTGCCAACACTCTTGAAAAAGTTGTTACTAAGGAACATGATAAGTTTTTCAATGCTCACCCTTAGAAACATGTTTTCATTGAGGTTGATCTCTTTAAGTATCTCAAGGATTCTATTGATATTCATATTGGTTACCACACCTTCTCTCAAAAGGTGCTTTATTTGAACCTGCCAAACACTTGTTATAGGTGTTAGTTAGTGGAACACAAGATCAGAGATTGCCCATTAGCAGTGCCTAGGGTTAAACCCCTGCCCAAGGATGCTCCTGTTGAGCCAGCAGAAGGAAAAAAGAGAGAGGAATGAACCATTATTGGGTGCAAGGGATAGGCTTCCTCTGTCCCTAAACAATTGAATGTTACTTTAGCTTCTGCTCCTCCTATGCAAGAATAGAGCTCAAAGCTCAGCCATTGTAGGGTTGACGACAGTTTCATCGAAGTCAATTCCTATTGTTTCATAGGATTCAAACCCTGTTGTTTCACAAGGGATCAAGGCGGCTGCGAGGGCTACCACTCTCGTAGTGGTTCACACTTCGCTCACTGCGTCCTCCATTGAGACTCAGAATGTGTGGCATTCTCACAGTCCTTCCAGATGTGTTGAGAAACCAGATGAGAAGCGGTGGGTTATCACTCTCAGAGGGTTTCCCTCTGGTTTTAACCTGGTTTCTTATTTTTTGCAAAATAGCTACTCCACCCTTAAGGACGAAGAAGATATGAAAGAGTTTTCATGATTTTTTTATGATGGAATGTATGAGATCTTATAGACCTCTCTAGAAATTACTATGTCCGAGATACTCATCATAGACTTGGTAATTTAGATTTCCTTTGTATGCAAGAAGTTAAAATCTCTAATTTCATGCTTTCTTTTGCATGTTGCGTTATTTGGCCAGACGACATTATGTTTTCTTCTCAGCACAAAACTAGTAGAGGTGGTGTAGTTACTTTTCTATCACCTGGTCTTCATTTTATTATTATTTCACATGGTTCTAACCCCATGCACATAATTATTTGGATTTTTCTTTCTATCAATAATTATTCCTTTGGTATAGTTAATGTTTATGCTCCCAATGATGTTGTGGAAAGATCTCAACTTTGGTGTTGGATGGCTAACAACATGCCTCTAGCTACTTGGGTTATGTGCAACGATTTTAATATGATAGAGTTAACTTCTGACAAGGAAGGTATTTTTCCTTTTCACTAGACAACTGGGGAAAGGGAAGCGTGGTACTATATGTGCAATAAATTGGGCCTTTTTTATTCCAATTCTAACCCCCACCAACAGAGTGGGGTCTGGCACACTTGGTCTAATTGTTGAGTTGGCTCTAACCGCATTTTGATATGTCTTGATCGTGCTATGATTACTATACAATCATTTTTCTCCTTTTCTAAAGATTGAGAGTTACCTATCATTCCTCTGCCAAATGTGACATTATCAGACCACTATCCCATTTATTTTACCATTTCTTGGCAAATAGTTATCCAATAATCTATCAGAATGCAATTTTTCCTCAACATGTCAATGTTAATGCATGCTTCCACTATTACTTGCATCCTACGTGTCTAGAATTTGGAGCCATGTCCCCATTCTCAAACAGGCCAGATTCAATGGTGGAATGATGTTGTTACCAGAACTGCTAGGTTTCATCGCATCTGTGGGCAACAATTGGTTGTTTTTAGAAAAAGATCTTATGAAGCCAATACTAAGGCTCTCAGGAAGGCTTATGAAGCTCTTACCCTTAACCCATTTGATTATGATTTGCAAGTCCAACTTGCTAAGATTCACTATGAGAAATAGATTGCTAATAACTATGTTGCTCGAGGTGCCCAAATCAAAGCTCAACTCCACTGGTTGGAGGTTGGCAATAAAGCTTCTAAAGAATTCTTCCAGGCTCTCAAAGCCCTTCATACCAACTTTGGGATTAAAAAGATTAAACTGGGCAATGTTATTCTTTCCAATCTCTCAGACATCCTACAAGCCTTTGTTCATCATTATGAAAATATTTTTGCTTCACAGGGAAATTTGGTTTCCCAAGAGGAAGCTCTCATAAAGTGTATTTATATTACTCCAAACCACCTACCAATTGAGCAACGAGCTTTCTGTGAGCAACTTCTCACCATTAGGGACCTCAAGGAGGTTGTCTTTTCTATGGTAGATGACCCCTAGGTGTGACGGCTTCCCTTGTGAATTTTACAAACACCTTTGGGAGTCTATTGGTCCATATGTACACAAAGTCTATCTTGAAGCCTACCACACTAAGAGTTTAGGAGCCATCATTAACAAAGGAAACATTAAATTCATACCTAAAGCTAGTGACCTTGAGGATATTTGCAACTGGTAGCCCATCACCTTGCTTAATGTGTCATACAAGATCATTGCTAAGGCTTTATCTCTCAAGATTCGACATCTTCTTCCCTTAATTGTGCACCCAGAACAAACCAGTTTTATCAAGTCCCGGTATATTCTTGACAACATAATTGTTATTTGGGAAGGCATGGAGTGGGCTCACAAGTCCAATCAGTAGATTATGTTTTTAAAAATTGATTTTGCCAAAGCTTATGATCAAATTGAATGACCCTTCATTTTGGCTATGCTCCAAGCTTTTTGTTTCAGCCCTAACTTTCTTCAGTATGTGGAAATGCATTTTGGTGATGTTAATGCTTGTATTACCATTAACATCTCTCAATATGAAGCCTTCAGGATTTTTCAATCAATCCAACAGGGTTGCCCTATGGCCCTGGCTTTGTATGTTCTTATTGTTGAAGAGTTTGGTTACTTACTTGCCCACTCTATTTCTACTAGTTTGGTTCATGGAATTTCCTTGCCAGAGTCTTCTTCTCAACTTTTTAATGGCCACTTTGCTAATGACTCTTTTCTCACTCTCCTAGAGAATAAGGAAAATATCACTAATGCCTTGCAATGCTTGGACACTTTTTGTCAAGCTTCTGGTTAGGCTATTCAATGACACAAGACACTCTGTAACATGCAATCTTTCCTTCCAGCACCACCTGGCTTGCTCAATTTGAGTGGAAATGGGTTACCCATAGGGAGATTTTCCACTTTTTGGGCATCCTCTTTGTCTTACAAGCTTCTCTGGTGGAACTGTGGAAGGTTGTGCTCATAAAAATTGAGAAAAAACTTGATTATGAGATCACTAAAACCCTTTCTCTTGCAAGGTCATTCCAAATTTTCTCTGAGGTGTTGGCGGCTACTGATGTGTATTACTCTTCTTGCTGGGCTCCTTCCAAAGCTTCCTACCTCAAGATGGAGTATTTGCTTCATGACTTCCTTTGGGCTTTTGGGTCTGATCATCATGGTTTTGATAGGGTTGCCTAGAATTTTTGCTATCTCCCCAAAGAGTCTAGAGGCCTTGGCCTTCTTTCCACATAGAAGCAAGGGCTCACTCTTTGTGTTAAGTGGATTATCCATGCTCTCATTGGTGATGAAGCTTGGAAAGTGTTGGTTTGACATTGTATCTCCTCTCGTTTCCCTATTAACAAGCCTACATGCAAGGGGATTGGTCTTCAAACCCTTCTCATCATGCGAGAACCTGTTCATATCCAGGGTTCCTTTGTTATTAAAAGCATTTGGAAAGATTGGGAAGTTGTTAAGCCTTGGCTTCGCTGGGATGGTGATGGGTTTTGTGATGGGCTTTCTTTGAATCGACAAAACCTTTGGTGGTCCCCAATGTTTTCCATTCAGGGTGTTACTCTAGCCAAGACTCAAGGTGCCAGTGCTCTACGTTTTTTCAAGTGTGGCATCAAGACTTCTAAGGATCTCTTTTCCAAGATCTTTATGAGTCTTAGATCTTGGGAGGATATTTAGGTCCAATCCCATCTTGCTTGTCTAGATTGATGGACTTTTGATCTTCTACTCTCTGCCCTTCCAAATCATTTGATCCACAAGGTAGGCATCTAGTTTGTGCGACCTAGGTGGAAAGACTGGAAGTGGTATACTACCACACCTTTCATTAGTTACAAACCCAACTTAGGATATCATTGGCTTTCTCCCTGTCTTCCTATGGTGGATACTCTCAACCATCATTGGCATCTTTAGTCTTATACTTATCATTGGAGAATGTGATTTGACACTATCTGGAGTGTTATCACTGAGCTAAACATTGCCCATTCTGCATGGTGCTTGTTGTTTCAAGGCTTCCCCTTGGGCCGCGGCTCAAGCATCTTGGTGTTTTGAATCCTTGCTATCCTTTTTGTGGGCATCTTGGGTCTTTTTTGCATATTTTTTGGTTCTGTAAGCATGCTTAGAATTATTGGAATTGGATACATGATTTTTTCAAGCCATTTAGGCTAGAACCCTTTTCTTGGCACATGTTTATGATGGGTGATTCCCCCAGGATCCCTAGGAAATTTGCCCAGATCTGGCATGCTTTCAGGATGGAGATTTTGTTTACTTTATGGGAGGATAGGAATGTTGTTATTTTCACTCACAACTTTCTTGATATCAATGTTGTTATGTACACTAAAGCATGCATTTTTAATAATGTCATGTTGTAGATAAGGTCCAAGCCAACAAGGTGGCTCTGGAGGTGGCCCACCTTTAGGAGTTTCTCGATCACTAGGGTAACGCACCTTGCATGGTTGCTTGAGTGCCTCCTGATCCATTCAACTGACCATACTCTGCCCTGAGGCCACCGTCGAGGTCACAGTTCTTCTACTCGCCACTCGCATACGTCGCACTCATAGGTTCCCCACCATCACTCTTCTAGTGGTGGCAATGATGGTTGGTGGTGTCGCTTAGTTTCTTTGCCTCACCATGGCTCTAGTTGGTCCTTGGTTCCTATGGCTCCCCCTCCTATTGCTCCTCCTAGTGTTGTTAGCTCCAAATGGCCTTTCCGCCTGAATCTAACTATTTCTCTGAAGCAAGTGGAAGAGAAAGACAAAGAACAAGTTGTTGATGATGTTGTTGATGGCTGGACTTTTCCTAGTCCGCTTGCCAATCCCAAGGATGCTTGGGGTTTTAATGATCATGATGAACCACCTCCCTTAGTTGGCACTACTCTGGCGGCCTATGGGAGCTGCTTAATTTTTTTTGATGAATAGTTGTTGAATCTAGCTTCGGCCGTGTGAACTCTCACGGGGTGATCTTGTATCCCCTGGCCCCTTTTTTGTGAATTTGTAACTAGCATATTATTTTATTAATAGAAAGAGACTATTCATATTTTAAAAATGTAAAATTACTAGTAATTATCATAATAAAAGAATAATAATTAGTTGGTCCACTCATTGGAAATAAAAATTGAAAATGGATCAATATTCTAAAATCATTCTTATTATATAGAACCAAGCTAATGCACAACTTCACAACTACATACTCACTTTTCTTCATGATTTGATTTGATTTGATTTTTGTATGTATATACTAACTCTGTATCTCAATTAATGCTTGTATACAAAAATAAATAAAAAATGAGAGTAATTTTTCATGTAAGATTTTGAGAGGTGTGGAGTAAAGGTGTTTCACTCCTAAGGTCCTCTCCATTATCTGTTCTATCAAAGTTAAATTATTTCATCCTACAAAGTTAAATTTATGAAATAGGTTTATCTATAAATATAAATATCTCTTTCTACTAAGATGGTCTACTACTAAGATACTTTCCTTCATCAAATTCAAATTAATACTCTTAATGAACAAGATTGAAATTTATTCAAAGTATACTTCTCATCTACACATTTACCTTTCTTCATAAATTAATTTCAATAAATATATACTAAATTTGTCTTGTCTGTATATAAAAAATCCTTCAATGATTATAAATGAAATTTATCCAATAAGAATAATGATTAGTACCTTTTAATGAGAATTAAACAAATACTGTATTCGCTTCTGGGTGTGATTGTGTATGTTTTTTTAACATCAGCGTTTCGGATCATACTCTATATCATCCTGATGATGGATCATAGAGTATGATCCGAAACGTTGATGTTAAAAAAACATACACAATCACACCCAGAAGCGAATACAAAATTTTATGGATTGTGGAAATCTGTTACAATTAATTAAACAAATAGTATCATATATTCCAATACTCTGAATTCTATTATTAATTAAAATTCTATTAAAACTTAGCAATAAATTTTTTCCCCTATCCTCCTATCTGCCCACAATCCTGAAATAAAGAATCTATCTATTATAAATTACAAGAGAATATTCCCATTATCCTCCCACCTGTCACAATAATAAATAATCTATCAATTACAAATGAAAAATTCCTAGTAATTCAGTCAGCTCATCAAAAGAGATATCCAAACAGAATGGATATTCCAGAAGTCGTTACTATTATCCAAAAACTGACTAATACATTACGCAACTATTATAAATGCCCAACAATTTATTTACTGTCATGAATATATTAACATAATAATAATAATAATAATAAAACAAATTCTGGTCCAATCTTTCCGAGACATTGGTTGGCATGAGCTGTCAAGGAAGAAGATTTCTATAAATGCGATTTGATGTTAGTGGGACTCGTACATTTAGCGGAAATCGAGAAATGAATTTGAAAAAGGTTTTTACCAAAGAAAACTCAGCTAAATATATTCCGTCGCATAGCAGACAAAGCTGACGTGCCTCTAGAAGATCGAGCCGTCAAAGAAAAAGATAACGGAAACACCTTTCTCATCTGTACCATTGACCAAGCTTAATGGCGGGCATGTCCAAACGCGTTTTCATTCAGATTCTTCCCGTTTTTAACCCATCCACTTTTCAACGGTCACCCCTAACTTTTATATGACAATTTCACGATCTAGCTTGGTCATAGAAATATCTTCATGGTAATTGAATCTTTAGATAAAGTGTATCCCATAATTTAATGTTTCACTATTATAACTTATATAATCTAGATGTGAGGATGCTAAGTGTTCCATTCATTCTAGCGAATCACTTTTTTTGAAATATAGGTTAATAAATTGACTCTAAAATTATATAGTTGTACTATAAGAAAGAACTGACTAATGCTGATATACTTACACACAATCTCACCGAGAAGCATAAATATTGAATAACATAGTAGTTGAAACAACATGACACTTCATGATGGAATGCATAGTCATTGAGGATATTCATACTCAATATGAAAAGGGTTTGAAGGTTTACAACATTCATTGACAATCTGAACAAGAAAATCAAGAACCAATTTCCTTGTCAAGATTAACATTGGAGGTTTGACATACCACTTGGTTCAATCAAAGTACTTTTAGTTAACTATAGAGGAGTACAATTATTTTGACTAACAACCAAAGACTAAGAGAACCTTATATTTTTGGACAAAAAAATTAAGACAATTTCAACTTGATCATGGTGGGCTCATTTGAAACCATTAAATTATAAATTAGATACCAATGATCTATTGACAAAGACTTTTTAAATAACAAGTCATACCCATCTAACAAAATAGATGAGTAAATAATGAATGAAAGAGTATGAATCAATCAAAGACTAATGATGTACTTAACATAGAACACTCCATGAGACAAGAACAAAAACACCATTGATCTATCTTCATACTCATTTCTATACCAAATTTCATATATTAATATTATCAAGGAAGTTAGGGCCCGTTTGGCAATGGGAATACAACTGGAATAGGCATATGTATATTCCGAAATTTTTTAATTCTCTGTTTGGATGCACCAAATCGGAATAGGAATAGGAAAAAAATTGGAATACGTATTCCAATTTTGGCCCAAAAATGAAGATTTGGTAATCCACCTAAATAGATGGAATATGAATACGTATTCCTATCCCAATTTTTTTGATTTTAGAAAACATAAATTTTTGAGTCCGTGTATTCCGCATCAAATTCTAGATGAACCAAACAAGAATAGGAATACGTAACCCCATTCTCTATTCGAGAATAAGTATTCCAGAATAAGTATTCCTATTCCCGTTTTTATATTGCCGCAACCAAACGGGCCCTTAGTTCTTTGACTTTCTTGGTGCCTTTAACATCTCCCCAACACACTTCCATTCTCCATGCAAACCCACCATTATAAAAAATAAAAATAAAATAACTATATAAAACTTATTTAAAATATTTTCTACCACAAGTCAAATTGTAACTGTTTCTAGTCACAGTTTTCTTGTTCTTTTACCCATCTACCCCAACTTTCTTATCCCCAAGGCGGTGCACACACTAGCAAAGCTATACATTGATTTGTTCATTATAAGGGTAGATATGTTCACCGACCCATCAAAACGTGCATTTACCAATCTCCATTATTTGGGCCCACCACCACAATAAAGTCGCTCATTCGGCGATGATCACAATCCCTCTTTTGACAGCTATGGAGGCAAACCCATATCGCATCTCCAAAATGAACGCATTGTCCTCCCTTGGTCTATAATGTTTCTTAGCATATTATAACGTTTCTGCAGGGCCTACATTGAATAATCAAAAAAATTATCTCTACTTGTTTTCACACGGCACTAAATGTAAAAGAGGAAACGTACGACTGAGTGGTTGTGACATAAGTTTGAGATAAACATCTCCTGCACTCTATTTATAGATCGTTCAGGGAAGGGAAGATTTCAAATTTGGTTGCGTTTCTTTAAACATCAGTTTTCTAGACTTCGATTGTGTAAAACAAATTTGCAAGCATGGCGTCTCATATCAAGCCTGAGTCTTTAGAGACTACAAATGGTTATTCTCGTGAAGGAAGAGAACAGAGGAATTCTTCTTCATCTAATGGTCGGGGGTGTTTTGCAATGGAGTTTTTGTTGAGGTTTCTTGCACTGGCTTCAACTCTTTGTGCAGCAGTTGTTATGTCGAAGGCTAAACAGACAGAACTTGTGCCTGCTGTTGTTAATTCTGTTCCTGTTCTCGTTAATGGCCTTCCTGTTCTTGTTCCTGTGCCTGCTAAATACCACTATTCCCCTGCTTTCGTGTATGTTTTTCAAGATTAAAATTAATTATTATTATGTGTAAAGTTCAAATTCAAGAGGCTCACAATTTACAGTTATATAGAACACTCAAAAAGTTTTCTGACTTTTTTCCCTGTATGATTTGATTTTGTTTTTGCAGTTATTTTGTTGTGGCGAATTCAGTGGCCTGTGGATACAGTGCGTTGTCCATCCTCGCCTCTTTCTCCAAGCGCAATAGGTCCTCTTTTCTCAGCACATTTCTTATCGCTGTTACAGATTTGGTAAGTTACTTAGAATTTGTATGTTTTTGTTTTTATTTTCTGTTAGATGACATAGTTTAGCTCTGGATCTGAAAAGGTGAAAAACACCTTGTAGAACTGGGTATATCATTCTTAAAGAGTAAACCGTAGCAGTTTGTAGTGGGCATCTTGGAAAGAAATGTAATTGCTTTTCGCTATTCATTTTATGTTGAAAAAATGTTTTTTCCAAAAAAAAGAAATGTTTGTTCCATATGTTTATCTTGGAAAAGTGGTTTTGAATATGTCGCTAATTTTCATGTTGAGAATGAGTCGTATTGGATTTTTGGTCTTTTTGTTATAGCTGATGTTTTAGATCACACCGATGACTCTGATTGCAAATATATATTTAATGGTTTTTCTCTTGTGCGTCTTTTCAAAAGCGGAGGTGATGGGTTGTTAGCACTTATAATATATATATATATATATATATATAATTATGTTGTTTTGAAAAGAAAGCTACCGTTTATGTTAATGTTACCTCTTTGTTGTTTATGTTGAAGAAGATGAGCATTTTTCTAGGATTTGTAGTGTATTTATATGTTGTCACTGATACTCCTGCTGCTGCTGTTGTTCCTGATGAACCCACCCCGACCCTTAATCCCACCAATGATTGGGCTTCAATGACAAAGATGATCCTTCCCCCTCGGCTGCCACTGCTTTGGCAGCCTGAGGTTGCTATATATATATATATATATATATATATATATATATGAATAATTGCTATTTTCGGCTGATGCCATGTGTTTAGATTCGGTTTAGGCTGCCTGAACTCTCTCGCCGGGTGATCTCTCTCGCAGAGTGATCTTGTATCTACCTACTTTTTTTTTTTTTTGTAAATTGTATTCTTAGTATATTTTTTAATACAACAGAACTGTTCATTAAAAAAAAAAATTATATTTGAATTTTTGTGTATGTTAATGTATATGATGCTTTCACTGAGTGGAAGGGATTGTTGGTGCTCAATTTATAGCAGTTGTCGAGTTTATAATGGATATATTGAAAAGAAGTGTTAAAGAAATAGTTAATTTTCCATAGTCTATGTTGAAAATGCGTATTTTTTTTTTTTATATACTTTTGTTGGATACAAGGAGCGTTTTATCTCGAAACAGAGTTTTTTCTGTCTGGTTTACTGATAGTAAGAACTGTTTTTGGATTTGTGGTCTATGTTTTTGTAATTAATGTCTTAAATGAATCACTGAATCTAAAAATTGATTAGAAAGTATTTTAGTTTACAATGCCGATAATGATTTTTTAGGTGATTCTTTAGAATATAGATCAAGAAAACATACCCAACAGATCGAATCATGTACTTGCTTTCTAAGATGCTACTGAGTGAAGCAATCTTCCAGTTTATGCCATGAATATTTCAAATGATGTTTTGTTTTAGAACATGCATCTCTGAGAAAAATTTTTAGGAAGTGAAAATTTATTTTTTAGTGATGATAATATCACACTTTGTTTCAGGTGATGGTAGCACTGGTATCTTCAGCAGCCTCTGCAGCTACAGCCTACGCATATATTGGGTTGAAGGGTAATTCTCACTCAGGCTGGCATAAAATCTGCAATGTCTACGATAAGTTCTGCCGTTATGTTGGTGCAGCTCTGGGAGTTTCCTTCTTTGGATTGAATGTGTTCCTCCTCCTCACTCTCATGCAGCTGTACAGCCTCTACAAACACACAAAGCGCCGACGATAAATCAGATGTTTGGAATAAACAAACTACGTTGGGGTCTGTAATTGTATTTTGAAAGCCTGTCTCGTCTTGTAATGTCATCAAAGGCTTTTTGTTTCATTGTAAGTTAAGAAACTTGTACTACGTTCTTCTTTGTTGTGTGTTTGGGTGTCATAATCGTTCTAAAGATATTTCTGATGTAATATTTGTGCCATTCTGTAACTGCAATCTTTCCATCAAATTATTCGTGTGAACGAGAGCTTTAGAAATTCATTGAATGATGTTTGTAAGACAATTATTTTAACTTTATGTTTATGGTTTTTTGCCCAAGTGGATCTTGGAAAGAGCGTATGAGAATATTTTATTTAAAATTTAAAATCTAAAATTGTATAACTAATATGACTCTATTATTTTTTTAAGTTAAAAATAATAAATATTAAATCAAAATAAATAAAAATCTAAGAAGATAAGAAATTATAAGTAATTTGAAATTGGAAAATATCAATTGATAACAAAATGATTATTTGACTTTCATGTTTATAAAATTTGTAATTAACGTTGAAGAAGTTAATTTTCTAAAGGGTGGGACTTGGAAAGATCGTTTTCTAAATGATCTAAATAATCTAAATGATGTGATGAGGGTTTACTTTCATATTTAATAAATTTATATTTCCATGTATATAATATAATTATATGGTGTAAAAAGTAAAACTGGATTGATGGAAGTAGCTAAATTTCTAAATGATGTGACAACAATGATTTAGTTTTAATATTGATTATTTTTATTGTATGATTTAACAAATAAAGTTAATTTAGATTTAGTCAATTGAAATAATTAAATGAAGAATAATAAAATGAGTGGATAATTGTATTTAGTTTTAAGCATATATACTGTTAAATTGTGGTGACTGATAAGGAAAGTACTGTACATACTTCATAAATAGTGGGGTTCGGGGCAAAATTTTTTTTTGGAAGTAGCCGACATGGTAGCCGACATATTATGGCCGACATATGGCCGACATGTTATAACCTTAAAGCGGTTTAATATTTGTATAAAAAGGGCTTAGGGTTGGGTATTTTTTATGTGTGGTGATACGAAATTGGTTCTTGCGGCGGTATTGAGCTGTAAGGGATTACGGATTGTAATCAAGTTGTAATCACTGGATTGTAATAAGATCGGACTTGCTGTTTGGTGGACGTAGCTCAGGGATTGGGTGAACCACGTTAAATCTTGGTGCTTTGTGTTCATTTCTGTGTGTTCTATTATTTTTTGTTATTGGTTATATTTGCATGTAGTTTTTATTTTTGTCCGTGGTTTATCCTAACAAGTGGTATCAGAGCCTAGTTGTTTCTCAGTTATCCTCTGCAGGAAAGTCTCACGGTTAAGTGGGAGTCTCACGGTTGAGTGGGAGCAATGGCAGATGATGGTAAGCTGAGGGTTGATAGGTTTAATGGGCAGAACTTTCAGTTATGGAAGATGCAAATGGAAGACTATTTATATCAGAAGGATTTATGGAAGCCGTTGGAAGGAAAAGCCAAGAATCAGGGAACTATGTCAGAGGCTGAATGGGATCTTTTGGACAGAAAGGCACTCGGAAGCATTCGGTTATGCTTGGCACCATCGGTGGCATTTAATATTACAAAAGCAAAGACGACAGAAGATTTGATGAAAACCCTAGCGACACTGTATGAAAAGCCCTCCGCTTCAAATAAGGTATTTCTCATGAAGCGTTTATTTAATATGAAAATGGCAGAAGGTGGATCTGTTGCAGATCATTTAAATGAGTTTAATACTATTACTAGTCAATTATCTTCTGTGGGTATCAATTTTGATGAAGAAATTAGGGCTCTCTTGATTTTGTGTTCTTTGCCTGAAAGCTGGAATGACTTGGTAATGGCGGTGAGTAATTTTGTTCCTAGATCAAGTACCCTAAAATATGATGATGTGATCGGTGTTATTTTAAGTGAGGAAACTCGTAGAAAATCCTCAGGTGGATCTACATCAGGAAGTGCTTTAAATGCACAAAGCAGGGGCAGAACGACTGAAAGAGGAAGTAACTCTGAAAATCGTGGAAAATCAAGAGGAAAGTCAAAGGGGAGGAGGTCTCAATCGAGAGGACCTAATGATTGCTGGTATTGTGGGAAACCAGGGCACAAAAAGAAAGATTGCTGGACTCGAAAGAAAAATGAAGGAGATAAATCAGATGGAGACAAAGAGGCAAATGTGGTAAGTAATAAATCCGAAGAGGATGCTTTGCTTCTATCTTTAGAGAGTGTTGATGATTCATGGGTTTTAGATTCTGGTGCTTCTTTTCATGCTACACCTCATAGAGGTTATTTCATTGATTATGTCCAAGGGGATTTTGGGCTTGTTTATTTGGGGGATAATGAACCCTGTCAGATTGTTGGAAAGGGAAAAATTAAGATTAAGTTGCAGAATGGGAATCATTGGCTACTACATGAGGTAAGACATGTTCCAAAGCTGAGTAGGAATTTAATTTTAGCAGGGCAACTCGGTGATGAGGGTTGTGTAATTATTTTTAATGATAAAAATTGGAAGGTTTCAAAAGGTTCTCTTGTAGTAGCAAAAGGTGTGAAAGTAGGCACTTTATATCTTTGTACAGGTCATATTGTTCCTTCTACTTTGATTGTTTCAGAGAAAAATGAATATTCAGGAACAATTACTGCAGTTGAGCAGGGAGAACAAACAGCTGCTGTAGATTCTGATACAGCGTTGTGGCACAACAGACTTGGGCACATGAGTGAGAAAGGTATGAAAGTACTTCATTCAAGGAAAGTTTTACCAGGTCTAAAGTGTGTGAATATGGATTTCTGTGAAAGTTGTGTGTATGGAAAACAAAAGAGAGTGAGTTTTGTAAAGACAGGGAAGGAAAACAAAAAGGAGAAATTAGAGCTTGTGCATACAGATGTATGGGGACCGGCTCAGGTATCTTCCCTTGGTGGCTCTCATTATTATGTTACATTTATTGATGACGCAACTAGAAAAGTATGGGTTTATTTCCTTAGACAGAAATCTGATGTATTTCAAACTTTTAAGAAATGGAAATGCTTGGTTGAAAATGAGACTGGTAAGAAATTAAAATGTCTCAGATCTGATAATGGTGGTGAGTATTGCAATCATGAATTTGAAGATTATTGCTCCACTAATGGTATTCGTAGACAAAAAACTGTTCCAAGGACTCCACAGGAAAATGGAGTGGCTGAACGCATGAACAGGACTATAATGGAGCGCGCAAGGAGCATGAGGTTGCATGCTGGGTTGCCCTTACACATGTGGGAGGAGGCTATCAATACTGTAGTATATTTGATTAATAGAGGTCCCTCTACTCCTTTGGGCTGTGGTATTCCAGAGGAAGCATGGACTAGTAAGAAGGTGAGTTATTCTTTTCTCAAGACCTTCGGTTGTGAAGCTTTTGCTCATATAGACTCTGAAAATAGAACCAAGCTAGAAGCGAAATCAAAGAAATGTGTCTTTGTTGGATATGGCATTAATGAATTTGGCTATAGGCTTTGGGATTTTGAAAATCATAAAATTATAAGAAGTCGGGATGTCATATTCAATGAAAAAGTGTTGTACAAAGATCTGTTGCAGCAACATGAGAAGAAATAAGATGATTATGTAGTGCTGGATGATACTCCAAAAGCTGATGTTCCAGCCATTCCTCATGATGTGCAACAACTGCAACAACAAATACCACACACACCAGTGAATGATAGACGGTCAACAAGGCCAATTAGACCTCCACAAAGGTTTTCTCCCTCTTTGTATTCTATTTTACTTACTGATGCTGGTGAACCTGAAAGTTATGATGAAGCTGTGCAGGTGGATACTAAGATTCAGTGGGAGTCTGCAATGAAAGATGAAATGGACTCTTTGCTGAAAAATAAGACATGGGATTCGTGCAAGTTGCCTGCAGGTAAAAAGGCTTTACGGAATAAATGGGTTTACAGGTTGAAAGAAGAGGAAGGAGGTAAGAAAAGATTTAAGGCCAGGTTAGTTGTAAAAGAATTTGCACAGAAAAAGGGAATTGATTTTGATGAGATATTTTCTCCTGTTGTTAAAATGACTTCTATTCGTACTGTTTTAAGTCTTGTGGCTACTGAAGATTTGCATTTAGAGCAGATGGATGTTAAAATAGCCTTTCTTCATGGTGATTTGGATGAAGAAATATATATGGCTCAACCACAGGGTTTTGAGGTCAAAGGTAAGGAGAACTTAGTGTGCAAATTGAAGAAAAGTTTATATGGCCTGAAGCAAGCACCTCGGCAATGGTATCTGAAATTTGACAGTTTTATGCATGAGCATGGATATAACATGTGTCATTCAGATTACTGTGTTTATTTTAAGAGGTTGGATGATGATAGCTACATTATTTTATGTCTATATGTTGATGATATGCTTATAGCTGGGTCTAACATGCATCATATTAAGGGGCTAAAATGCCAGTTAGCACATGCATTTGCTATGAAGGATTTGGGGGCAGCAAAACAAATCCTTGGTATGAAGATTTGCAGAGATAGGAAGAACAGAACATTGATGCTATCTCAAGCTAATTATGTTGAGACGGTGTTGCAACGTTTCTCTATGGAGAATGCTAAAGCTGTCAGCACACCTTTACCTGATCATTTGAAATTGACTAAGGAGATGTGTCCCAAGACACAGGAAGAGGAGGATAAGATGTCCAAGGTACCCTATGCTTCAGCTGTAGGAAGTTTGATGTATGCTATGGTACGCACTAGGCCAGATATTGCACATGCAGTGGGAGTCGTTAGCAGGTATATGAGTCATCCAGGTTTTGAGCATTGGAATGCTGTCAAGTGGATTCTCAGATATTTGAGAGGAACATCCAATAAGTGTTTACACTTTGGGGGCTCTACTACTGATTTACAGGGCTATGTTGACTCAGATTTGGCTAGGGATATTGATACCAGGCGGAGTACTACAGGTTATGTCTTTACTGTTGGTGGGGCAGCCGTGAGCTGGGTTTCTAGGCTACAGAAGATTAATGCTCTCTCCACTACAGAGGCAGAGTATGTTGCTGCTACAGAGGCAGCCAAAGAGATGATATGGCTTCAGTTCTTCTTGGAAGAATTGGGACATCCTCAGAAGGATAATTATTTGTTCACAGATAGTCAGAGTGCCATTCATCTTGCTAAGAATTCAGCTCTACATTCTAAGACCAAACACATATAGTTGCGGTACCATTTCATTCGGTCAGTTTTGGAGGATGGACAGTTAAAGCTGGAGAAGATACATACCAATGAAAATCCAGCAGATATGTTGACAAAGGTTGTCACAAGGGAGAAGCTGAACTCCTCTTCAGCTTCAGTTGGTCTTTTAGACTAAAATATGAATAAAAGAACAACAGAGTCCAGGGTGGTTTGATCCAGTGGGAGCCCCATGCGGTAGTTGTATTGCTACAGGATCAGTCTCCAAGTGGGAGATTGTTGTTTAGTGTGGAGCCTGATCAGTCCCCAAGTGGGAGATTGTTAGATTGTGGTGACTGATCAGGAAAGTACTGTACATACTTCATAAATAGTGGGGTTCGGGGCAAAAAATTTTTTTGGAAGTAGCCGACATGGTAGCCGACATATTATGGCCGACATATGGCCGACATGTTATAACCCTAAAGCGGTTTAATACTTGTATAAAAAGGGCTTAGGGTTGGGTATTTTTTATGTGTGGTGATACGAAATTGGTTCTTGCGGCGGTATTGAGCTGTAAGGGATTACGGATTGTAATCAGGTTGTAATCAGTGGATTGTAATAAGATCGGACTTGCTGTTTGGTGGACGTAGCCCAGGGATTGGGTGAACCACGTTAAATCTTGGTGCCTTGTGTTCATTTCTGTGTGTTCTATTATTTTTTGTTATTGGTTATATTTGCATGTAGTTTTTATTTCTGTCTGTGGTTTATCCTAACATATACTTTTTGTTATCTTGTATTATTTCAAGTAAAAAATCTTGAGTCTGTTGAAGACGCCACCAAGGTCAAATTGTCTAAAGTAAAATTCTTATTTATATGAGGTTTATAATTTTGAGAAAATTATTGAAAAAAATATCTATTAGGAAAATATATGTTCATTGCTTTGATGATTGTGTAATTTGTCTCTTTGGTCTATGAGAGTGTAATTTTATTGTGTTCCTAACATGGTCTTGTCAAGAAAATGTAGAGAAAATATTATTGATTTGTAAAGTTGGTCAATATCAAAGACAAATAACAAGAGCTCTTTGAGAGCTTTAGTCCCTGCCTTCTGGGTTATAGGAATTCATTTTGGAATATTCATGTGGAAGCCTAATGGTGGAAGATTTTCATTCTTAGAGTGTCCTTTGGTTGTCGATTGTGATTCAGTAGGTATTTCTTTGGCCTATACGGATGGTATGGATCTCTTAATTGGATTAATGATTTCTTAAGTGTGTAGGATGTCTAATTGAATTCCTCTTGTCGACATGAGTTCTCTGTTTATATCGTGATATTCAATGGATGCTCGATTTGGTCCCCTAGTTTTCTCTTGAAATTTTGAATACTGCTTGATATCGGGATAGGAGTATTATCATCTCAGAATGTTGTATTTGTTTGTTTGCTATTACAACATTTGTTCCATTCGATCCTGGTATGACTTCACTCGGTGTGGCTGTGTTTTTTCCTAGAAGCAGGGGTTTGAACTGAATTCATGGTCGTTCCTCTATTTTTGCGCTTCTCTGCTAGCTGTCATTAACCCTTCCTGAGATTATCTCTTTCATGTACTGTCGATTTTATTTCTTTTAGTTATATTGTGTCCTCTATTTGTGTTTCATTAATCCTCATCGGTGATTATTAAATTGCTTGCTTAATTGCATATGATCTTAACTTGCTCTGTTTTGAGTAATTTTTCGTATCATTATTGCTCTCTTCAAACTGAAATTCATATTAAGTTTAATTTTAGGATGCAAGGTTATCTCTTATTATGTTTCAATATGGTAAACTAGGGAGCATCATATCACATATTGGTTCTCATATAGTCTCTCGTAGTTTCCTCTTGTCTATTATATCTTATTGCTTTGTATTTGACTCATTTCATGGGAGGTTGCTTCCTTTCCTACCCCTTAGATGGTATATCATAAATTTGTGTCCCTAATTCTAACTTCTTAACATGTTTAGCTGGTTGGCAGCCACACTCAAACATCATATTCTCCTCGTCAATGAATCTATGGACTAAAACCTTTTGAAAGCAGCTTTGGATTTTCAAATGAAGATGTTGTCATCTAGGGTATAACCCTTTATCGATTGTATTTTTGTATACATAATATATACATAGATTTAGTTCACTGGGGTATGCCCCTTTTATTTTGTAATAATACAGGACATCTATCTCGGGCAAGATTGGAGCTTTTCTTGGCCGTTCTTTCCTACCAGAGCCTGTTTGAATAGAGTAAGCTATTGTAAATTTTCTTTTCAATTAATAATAAAATTATCATGGCCTTGGTCATTTATCGATAAAAAATAAAAATAAAAAATTATATTCCTTCTATCTAATTACATAAAAAATATAATTTAAATATAACAAATGTGAAATTAATTTTTAAATTTAATTATCTTCTGTGTACGATCCTAGTAAAAGAAAATTTACACTATGCATTGGGTTCTGAGCAAAGAAAGCAAAAATTTTCCTAAATATATTAATAATAATTGAATGCCTTTGTACTTGGCACCAAAAGGAAATTGACGCCTCTGACTGGAAATGTGGTAAAGCAAACAAATAAAATAAAAACTTAATTGAAAAAATAAAATTACACTCAATTCGTAAAAACATATAACATAAAAAAATCATAATACTAATGTTTTCTATTTTAAATTAACAAAAATATTAAAATTAACGAGTAACAATATACAAACTATAATTAAGTATAATGAGGATGGATTAAGGTTTTTATTCAAATCAATATCCCCATAATCGAGAAAAAATATTTAAATGGAGAAACAAAGAATTCTCAGAATAAAAGATTAGCGCAAAATCCTCCAATGAATGTGCTCCTCTCATAGTTCAAATTTCAATAATGCATTAATTGTGGTTACTAAAGTCAAAAGTAGGAAATCTGTTTAAACCATGTGAAGTATTACTATTTCCACCTCGGGAAAGAAAATTCAACGCTAATGCAAATGTTCACTTGAAGTGTGATTGAATAAAGTGTTTTCTTAAACATTGGAGAAATAAGAGGTGGAAAGGAAAAGTTATGTCATTATTATTTAGTGTACAATACTATTATTATCTAGGCAAAGTTAGAAATCATATTACTCTTCAATCTTGTATGATACTATGCCACAATAATTGGAAGGGGACACTTTGTTGGGAAATATCAAATCAAATGTGACAAGAACATTAATTGCATTAATTGCATTCTTATCTCTTGCATTGTAACTCTAACATGAGCATTAATTAGATTCTTATCTTTGTATTTTTTCTATATTTTTCAATTTAGGAAAATAGATTTTATCCCTAGGAAAATAGTTCTTAACCAATGAGATTTTTTTTTTCTTTTGTTAGATGAATTTTAAAATATACAGTCTAAAACTTTAGAAAACTAATGGTTGGTGAAAAAATAAATAAGAGGGGGGTCAAACAAAAACATTAATTCCATAAGAGAGGGACTAATAATTGTGAGAGTAGAAAGTAGTGGCTAGTGTAAAGATAATAGGTAAATGAAAGATTTGTAATAACTACAAAAGTGTATTTATTTAGAAGTCATCTCTTTGGAGTTTTGTAATAAGTGTATTTATTTAAAGGTTGTCACTTTGGTCTATGGCAGTGCAATTTTATAGTCCCAAACATGTTGGTCTTATAAAGAAAATTTAGAGAAAATATTATTGACTTGTAAAGTTGAACATCTTGAAAATATAAGTTGGTCAATATTAAAGATGGACAACAATTGTGAGAATAGAAAGTAGTGGCTAGTGTAAAGATAAGAGGTAAACAAAAGTTTTGTAATTACTACAAAAGAGTATTTATTTCAAGATTGTCTCTTTGGTCTATGTGAGTGCAATTTAATAGTTCCTAACATGGTGGTCTTATAAAGAAAATCTAGAGAACATATTGTTGATTTGTAAAGTTGAACATCTTGAAAATATAAGTTGGTCAATATCAAAGATGGAGAATAATTGTAGAATAGAAAGCAGTGGCTAGTGTAAAAGAAGAGATAAGAAAAAGTCTTGTAATTACTACAAAAGAGGATGTATTTAAAGTTTGCATCTTTGGTCTATGAGAGTGTGATTTTATAGTCCTTAACAAGTAGGTCTTATAAAGAAAATCTACAAAAATATTATTGATTTGTAAAGTTGAACATCTTGATAAGTTGGTCAATATCAAGGATGGACAATAATTGTGACAATAGAAAGTAGTGGGTCGTGTAAAGATAAGAGGTAAACGAAAGTTTTGTAATTTTACTGCAAAAGAGTATTTATTTAAAGGTTGTCAAATTCAATTTGAAAGAACATTTTTATGGAGGATATCAACACACTCCCGATAGGAATCTAAAACAAGAGCTTTGCTCAAGCTTGAGTCCCTATCTTCTGTGTTCAAGCTAGTCCCTTCCTTTTGTGGGTTATTATGTGTGTCAACAGTTAAATGTTAGCATACATCCAAATTAAATGAAATAAACATATGGTGTGCTGAAGTTTTGGTGTGTGTGTGTGTGTGTGTGTGTGTTGTTGTAATAGTTAAGAAGTAAATATTTAAATTCAATATCCACACATTCAAGAAACAAAGAAGTGCAAGTAACTCTGTACTGTTTTATATCTTATGAAGCATATTTACAAACTATTCACCATCTCCTACTAGATATTTAGATAAGCATGACTAAAAGCTTTAAGATTCTTTGGAAAATCAAAATTGAACATTGGAATGATTTATATTCAATCTATAAGCTCAATTCAATTCAAAACAATGCAAGAGATTATAAATGTATTTCATTTATGTCTTTTGCACTGCATCAAGATTGAAAGATTTTGCTTTTATGACATGTTCTTAGAAAGACATAATGACCCTATCAACTAGTATATATATATATATATATATATATATATATATATATATATATATATATATATATATATATATATATATATATATATTGATTGTATTCTATGCATTAAAAATAGAAATAGAGTGCATAAATAAAATAAAATTGCAAATTAAATTTTACTTTAACTGAATTATTTGAAATGAAATAAGAATTGGTATTTAAATTAAAAACTAAAAAAAAATTATGATTGTGAAATATATTTATTTAGGATAATAATTATAAAATATGAATAATTATAAATGTTAAAGTAATATATTAATATATAGAATCTAAAAATCTATATTTTTAAAATTATTTAAAATGAAAATAAAAGATATACTTATATTTTTTCAAAAACTTAAAGATAAATCACAAAAAATTTTGTTTCTCAAAATAATATATATATTTTTAAAATTGATAAACGGCCAAAGCCTTTGATTATATTGATTAATAAAATTACAAGAGAGTAAACTTCATTTAAACAGGCACTGGTAGGAAATAACAGAGAAGAAAACCTCCAGTCTAGCTCAAGACCGCAATCCTTTATTATTACATTTTAAAAGGGGCATACCCCAGTTGTTATGCTTCAAAATATCTAATTATTGTTATAAGGAAAATAAAACCAAACTTGAGAAGATAATCCTGAAAACCACAACCAAACGGATGGAGTCCTTATCACAAATAATCGTTCCAACTAGGATTCCAAACTTTGTAGATACCCCTAATTGTTGATTTCCTTACAATTCTGCTAATCAGAAAAAATAGCTTAAAACAACCATTAGTAGTATTAGTAATAACCATTTCAAATCGGATCCAAACAAATCTAGTTATTCCAAAACCAAGAGAAGTTGCTAGACCTGCCAAAACTCAAGGCCAAATAGCACATGACTCATTTAAGACCTTCAAAAGAGGTTGGAATAAAAGTTTAATGCTCACATAGTAATTGGGCTTAAAATATACAAAATGAAAGATATTCTACTAACCCTATAAGTACCTATCTCAAAGCATTTTTTTAATTTAAAGAGCACACTAAAAGAACTAGATTATCCTTTTAAGGAATTTTGTTTAGGATTCTTAGTTTAATTATCAACTATACTATAAATTTAACATTTTGCCAATGTTGCATTAAACCAAACTTGAAAGTGATCAGAAGTTGGTCTGCAATCATATAGAAAGAAAGAGAAAATCGTTCCCATTTACATTATCCAAATTTCAAATACATTAGAGGAGTTGTGAATCTCGAAGTCAGGAAAAGATCAACAAACCAGAAAACTATAAGTGCAAAGTGAACCATATAATTAACCTTGTTTAGTTTGAATTTGATATGCTTATTTATTCCTCTAAACTGATAACATTAGAGATAAATCAATATAAATGTAAGTTAACCAAAGAACAAATCACCCATGCATACAACAATTTCTGATACATAATTCAGCACGGGCGCACGCACACGCACGCGCACACACACACACACACACACACACACACACACACACACACACACACACACACACACACACACACACACACACAAGAGATATACATTCAAAGTCTGACTCTGAAATAACCATACTACTACAATCTTCCAAACTGATTTATGACCCAAGTAGAGGAAGGCCTAAGGCCTACAAAATATCTAGACTTTACAAAAAACTAAAACTATCTAAACATAAAGCATAGGGGAAGCAAACTAAGACCAAAATATGACCAAAACTAAAGAAGATGACCAAACAGTCCAAGGAGAGCTAGAATAGGGGAGAAACCAGAACAAAGGGAGTCTAGAAGAACGAAACCATGAACCATATGACAACAAAAAGACAAGGGGTGAGAAATCTATAAGGCCAACATCTACTTCTGGAATACCATGATAATCTCTGAGATATCCTTAGGGCTCTCCAACTAGCAATTTGGCAGGAACTCAAGTGTGGTCTTTTCTCAACTTGATTTTTCCATATTTGGGGTTCAGAATTCCAGTTCCTCTGTGTTGTTGAGATCCACGCCTAGATGAATGTATGCCTTGAAGATGTTGAGGTAATTTTTAAGCGAGGTTTTGCTATCATCTTCAATGATACCTCTCCATCGAAGGAGAAACTGAATATTGGCCTCCATTTTAGGCCACTCCTTGATGCAAGCCACATCCTCCCGAATGATCAAGGTAGGGTGCTTGATAACCACTGCTAGATCGGAGCTGCCGAGAGGATGCACCGTGTATATTTCAGGTAATGGGATCCTCAACTTCTCGTCAATGCTTTTAATAACTTCCTCCAACCCCACACACCATTCTAGATCAAAAATATTGCAACAGAGTCAAATCATGACCCACTTATCTATCGTAGCTCTAACTAAGCACCTAATGAAAGTCCCTATGATGTCACTGTTGGTGCACCAAGTAAACTCATAATCAAATGTACCCTCTCCAATGGCACAACACATAGTGATCCTAATCATGTTGTCTACAGGCTTCAAGATCCGACTCCATCTTTTCGATTTTACACTTCCCCAAAATGCCATTATCGTAACTCTAGAGGTATGAAAGAGACAAATGTTGGTATCCATTAAATGGGAAGAAAGGCAGAAACTGACAGTGATGGAAAATCCAAAAACAAAAGAAGGAAGATAAAATCTAGCCAACGAAGGATCTAGAGAGGTTGAGAAAGTGATGTCATCCTTTAGTAACGTCAGCTCATGATGCAATAACCTAGTGATAATTAATGATGAAGAAAGGAGAGGCAAACAGGTTGTCTCTCCATATAATTATGATCTCGCTACGAACGTAACTAGAAGAAAGGTATGAAAAAAAGAAGCAAAACCCAATCCTTACCAACTAAGTAGGAGAATGAAAAGAAAACCAATGAGGAAAGTCTATAGACTACAACGATAAAAACTATTAATATAGAAATCCAAAGAAGCTCCTAACTAACAAAACATGGCTCCCTTATGAAACTAATAAAACTAAATCTATTAGGGAGAAAAGGAAGACTTTGACCTATCAAGGGGGAGCAAATACGACGGAAAAAATAAAAGGAACCAGAGTTGAACTGCCAAACTAACTATGAGGACTGGACATTTAAAATTGGACTTGATACAAATACAAGAGTAGGAGGAAGAAAAAAAAAACCTAATATATCCAATTTGCTACTTAGGACTATATATTATTAAATATTAGAAAATCTTCTCCATCAGTGCCCTTATTTTTCAGTTGATCTACCTTCTTGTTACCTTCCCTGAAAATATATTGAATTTGTATATCTAAGAAGAGGTCCATAATATTTAGAATTTCTTCTAATTTGGAGTTGAAGACCTAATTTGGTGTTTTCTTGATAGCATTAAGAACAATCTAGGAATCACCTTCGATAATGATATTCTTAGAACCTAAATCCAGACATATTGCAAACTTGCTTATAGAGCTTCTAATTCTGCAAGATTGTTAGTAGTAGGGTCTATAGGTTTATCTCTTTTAGCAATCCACCTACCAGATGCATTGTTGATAATACATCTGATACTAGTGATACCAAGATTACCTCTGGACGCCCCATCAAAGTTTAACTTGGTCCACCCCAACGAAGGTGAAGTCCATTTGTAGTTTTCCCTTGCTTCTTTGTTCTTTTTTTAATAAGTTAGAGGGGGATTGATAAGATTCATCCAATTCTTTTTTATAAAGCCATTCCAATTCGAAAATGAGCCCTCCTCAATCTGAGGTTTCCTGAGATGGGAGTTTAAGGTTTCGACTATGTAAGCTTCAATTTTTTTGAGGATCTCCTCTAATGACATATCCACATTACAGAAAATTCTTCGATTCCTTTCTTTCCAGAGTTCCCACATTAGAACAGATGGGCTGATATTCCAAATTTTACTATATACATCGTCATGAGACCTTGTAGGCCATCCCTTAAGGAATTCAGAAAGGGAATTGGGTAAAAGAGTGATCCAACCTAACCTCTATTGAAGCCACTCCCAATAGAGTTGTGAATATATGCATTTATATAGAATGTGGTTAGTGTCTTCACTCTCTTGTCTACATAGCTCACATCTTGAAGGACCCTCGATGCCCATCTTTTCTAAATGATCAGCTGTTAGAATTCTGTTCTAAAAAGCTAGCTAGAGAAAAAAGCCAACCTTGGGCAGACATGACACATCCCAACATAGAAATGTTTATGGTTTGTTGCCTAAGTGGATCTTGGAAAGAGTGTATGAGAATATTTTATTTAAAATTTAAAATCTAAAATTGTATAACTAATATGACGCTATTCTTTTTTTACGTTAAAAGATAATAAATATTAAAGAAAAATAAATAAAAATCTAAGAAGGTAAGAAATTATAAGTAATTTGAAATTGGAAAATATCAATTGATAACAAAATGATTATTTGACTTTCGTGTTTATAAAATTTGTAATCAACGTTGAAGAAGTTAATTTTCTAAATGATGTGACTTGGAAAGACCATTTTCTAAATGATCTAAATGATGTGACGAGGGCTTACTTTCATATTTAATAAATTTATATTTCCATGTATATAATATAATTATATGGTGTAAAAAGTAAAACTAGATTGATGGAAATAGCTAATTTTCTAAATGATGTGACAAGAATGATTTGACTTTTATATTTGATAAATTCTTATTTCCATGCATATATTTTTATTATATGATGTAAAAAATAAAGTTAATTTATATTTAGTCAAGTGAAATGATTAAATGAAGAATAATTAAATGATGGGTTAATTGTATTTTAGTTTTAAGCATATATACTTTTTTTTTATCTTGTATTATTTCAAGTAAAAAATATTGAGCCTATTGAAGATGTCACCAAGGTCAAATGGTTTAAAGTAAAATTCTTATTTAGATGAGGTTTATAATTTTGAGAAAATTATTGAAAAAAATACTTATTAGAAAAATAGAGATCTTAAAATATATGTTCATTGCTTTGATGATTGTGTAATTTGTCTCTTTGGTCTATGAGAGTAATTTTATTATTCCTAACATGCTCTTGTAAAGAAAATGTAGAGAAAACATTATTGATTTGTAATGTTGAACATCTTGAAAATATAAGTTGGTCAATATCAAAGATGGATAATAATTGTGAGAGTAGTGGCACACCCACTTTTCACGTGCATGCAAAGGAATAATAAGAAGGGAAGGATAGAGTTGTTTAAGGGTGAGTGATCGATAGAAAACCCAAGTGATAGCATTTCTCTAGGATAAAGAAAAGAATATTTGTTGCAAGCCCATCGATAGTAAGGGCTACTGTTGCTGGATCAACAACCACATGTAATTGATAGAAAGAACTGGTACCCTAAAATTCTATGGACTGGATCTACTGATGCTTGTCCCATAAAATTTTAGGCTAATGTAATTGGCTCTATTGCTTCCCTTTAGAATAGTAGGGCTAGTGTAAAGATAAAGAGGTAAACAAAAGATTTGTAATAACTACTAAAATGTATTTATTTAAAGGTCATCTCTTTGGAGTTTTGTAATAACTACAAAAGTGTATTTATTTAAAAGTTGTCAGTTTGGTCTATGGAAGGGAAATTTTATAGTCCCAAACATGTTGGTCTTATAAAGAAAATTTAGAGAAAATATTGACTTGTAAAGTTGAACATCTTGAAAATATAAGTTGGTCAATATTAAAGATGGACAACAATTGTGAGAATAGAAAGAAGTGGCTACTGTAAAGATAAGAGGTAAACAAAAGTTTTATAATTATTACAAAAGAGTTTTTATTTGAAGATTGTCTCTTTGGTCTATGTGAGTGCAATTTAATAGTCCCTAACATATTGGTCTTATAAAGAAAATCTAGAAAACATATTGTTGATTTGTAAAGTTGAACATCTTGAAAATATAAGTTGGTCAATATCAAAGATAGATAATAATTGTGAGAATAGAAAGTAGTGGCTAGGGTAAAGAGAAGAGATAAGAAATGGTCTTATAATTACTATAAAAGAGGATGTATTTAAAGGTGGTATCTTTGGTTTATGATAGTGTGAATTTATTGACCCTAACAAGTTGGTCTTATAAAGAAAATCTAGAGAAAATATTATTGATTTGTAAAGTTGAACATCTTGAAAATATAAGTTGGTCAATATCAAGGATGGACAATAATTGTGACAATAGAAAGTAGTGGCTCATGTAAAGATAAGAGGTAAACAAAAGTTTTGTAATTTTACTACAAAAGAGTATTTATTTAAATGTTGTCAAATTAAATTTGAAAGAACATTTTTTATGGAGGATATCAACACAATCTCAATAGGAATCTAAAACAAGAGCTTTGTTCAAGCTTGAGTCCCTATCCTCTATGTTCAAGCTAGAGTCCCTACCTTTTGTGGGTTATTATGTGTGTCAATAGTTAAATGTTAGCATACAACCAAATTAAATGAAATGAACATATGTTGTGCTGAAGTATTGGTGTGTGTGTTGCACTGTAATAGTTAAGTAGTAAATATTTAAATTCAATATCTACAAATTCAAGAAACAAAGAAGTGCAAGTAACTTTGTATTGATTCATATCTTATAAAGCATATTTATAGACTATTCACCATCTCCTACTAGATATTTAGATAAGCATGACTAAAAGCTTTAAGATTCTTTGGAAAATCAAAATTAAAAATTGAACATTGGAATGATTTATATTCAATCTATAAGCTCAATTCAATTCAAAAAAACTACTGCTAAATGTAAATAAATCATTAGAATAATGGTTGTAAATTTAAGATGATGTAGAAAAATATAAATGCAAGAGATTATAATTGTATTTCATTTATGTCTTTTGCAATGCATCAAGATTGAAAGATTTTGCTTTTATGACATGTTCTTAGAAAGACATAATGACTTATCAACTAATTTATTGTACATGAAATTATATATATATATATATATATATATATATATATATATATATATATATATATATATATATATATATATATATATATATATATATATATATATATATATATATATATATATATTTATGCAATATATTTCTATTTTGCATAAATAAATAAAAATATTTACAAATTAAATTTTACTTTAATTGAATTATTTGAAATGAAATAATAATTGGTATTTAAAATTAAAAACTGAAAAAAGAATTATGATTGTTATATATATTTATTTAGGATAACAGTTATAAAATATGAATAATTATAAATTTTAAAGTAATATATTAATATATAGAATTTGAAAATCTATATTTTTAAAATTATTTAAAATGAAAATAAAAGCTATATTTTTTCAAGAACTTAAAGATAAATCAAAAAGATTTTGTTTTTCAAAATAATAATATAAATTGAATAAAATATTTATTTATTTATTTTTATATTGTTAATATAAATAAATTTTAAATTTTAAATAATTATGAAAGTAAAATAAATTTAAATGAAGTAAATAAAAAATGTGTTAATAAATGTATGTAATTTAAAATAAATGAAACTTTAAATTTTTAATAAATTTGTATATACTTTGACAAATGTTAAATAATGCACATCTATTCCATTTTAGCATGTTTGTGGCATTTGGTTTACACTTGTTAATTGCATTTAGAAAAGGCCATCAAATTTTTAGATTATATGGCCCAGATTTTAACCGATTATGTTCTCCCAAATCTTAGTCACCGATTCAAAGTATCTAGGAAGATTTGAAGAGACTATTATTCTCTTAAGTTTGTTTTAGAACTAAATTGCTCCTTTGCCTAGAACTGTTGTTCTTGAATGTAAAATTGAGATTATCAAATGCTCATGAAATGGTTTTTCTATTATACAAGCCTTCTTATATATCTAGAAATGAGATGTAATTCATACTTGTTTCACAAGTTTTCTATGGAGATGGTTTTCATCTTTGTAGGAAGCTCCTAAAGTAGATTTGAAAAGGTTTTTACTCTTTGATAAGACTATTTTTTTGGGGGTGATAAAATGTTGCCCTTCAATTTGTGTTTAGGGTTATAGAGCATAATCATTACTTGAGTTCTTTTGAATGTGCTTCCTTTGACCATTATAATTATAAATCAATGAAGAAATGCTAATGTAAATGAAGAAAATAGATTCTAACATACCACAATGAAGTTATGATTCATTCCATATTTGTTTGGGGATCCTCCTCTGTGAATTACCATGGCTACAATTGAAGATTCCATACTCAAGCTCTAACTTCTTTGTTAAATGCTTAGTAAGGCATCAAGAAGTGACTGCTCTAGGTACTTGGTGAAGAAAAATATTTTTGACCATATTTTATGTTTGGTGGGGTCAAGCATTAAGGTGCAGAATGCCTCACAAGTGTTGTAGCCTAGATGGTATCCATTGCTAGACATAAACATAATTTTATACAGTAGCTAACAAGAAGTAGTTGTTACATATAATAATATCTCCTTCAATCATATCCATACCTTTCTAAATATATTCTAGCATCAATGAAAATGACATTTTTGTAACAATTAAAGAGTCATCAATCAACACCTAATCCATGAAAATATTGTGGAACATCCATACATTACACACTAATAACCCAAAAATCAATTTCATAGATTTTTCCAAAAATAACAAAGAAGTAGTATACATTGTGTTGCGAAGCACTTGAAATACAAGATGGGAATAACAGGCCAGGGAAGACTCGAAAAATGGTTCTAGAAGGGTTTCATGGAATGTCTAGGTGAGTTCAATCAGCATAATGTCCTTCCTTGTCCCCATACCCCAACCCCACCCTTTGTCTCTATCAGTGGTAAATGGAATCGAATAACTTAGAAATCAAGAAACTACTAAATGGTGTGCTCACACATATTAGCATCAATTAAGTAGGTTCAACCTAGAAAATAGTGGTCATCTTTTTTTCTACTCCATCTATAGGTGAACTGATCCATAGAATTGTATGGCACTAAATTAATGCCATTCTAGCCACTTTAATGCCATTGAAGGAGGCATATGTGGCATGTTTTTTCAAGGGGGAAAATAGGGCTTGTTTGCAATTTGGGGGGTTTTTTATCGATTTGAGCTAGCATAAGTACCAATTTAGAAAAATTGTTGCCCCCTTCAGCATGTAAAAGAAATTCTTACATTTGGGGTTTGTCAAAATACATTTTAGATGACCTATTTTCTAATATGATACACTAATTTTCTTGGAACAAAAGAACAAATATGAGTCTCTTAAACATAAGTGTCGGTCTGGCATAGAATGTGTGGTGTGTGAAGTTGGATGATGATGCTTACAAGGGAAGACCACACTTAGGTATATCATGTGAACAAGGGTGCTCACAAAAATATTTTCGAACTAAAAATCCACAACCCTAGTTTTCATTTACACAATTGCATAGGATGTCATGTACCTCCGACAAGTGTCAAATGCCTTTTTTAAAAAATAGATAAAATTGCAACTTGATTCAAAAGTCCTGTTGTAGATGGTTAGTCTCAATCCCACAATAAATAAATAAAAATTGCATCAATTTGAAGCAATAAATGAGCCTAGGGTATAGTTTATGACAATGGTGTTTGTTGTAGAGTATGTGACAATGGTGCTTGTCATAATTAATACAAGCTTATTTGCCTGAGATTTTTCTTTCTATTTTTTCACAATTAAAAAAAAAAATTACCCCTAGAAAAAGTCCTCTCAACAACTAGAAAACTAGAACTTGAATAGAATAAAATAGTTTTAAAATATTTCACTTTTAAACTTTAGTGTAACACAACTTGTTCTAATTTGAACTAATTATATGTCACTACCAAAAACATTAGTTCCCTACCTTATACAAGGTAGAGACCAACAAATGACAACTAGCACAAGAGAGGTAATGTTGTTTGTTTTTTAATATAAAATCAGCAAGAGGGTGTTGGCTCGTGGCATATAAGGAGCTAGAGTACTACTAACATAGAGATTGTACATTAATAGAAACTAGTGCCACTATCAACATATATAAAGCAACCAACCACTCCTTGCCTCTATCAAAAAATAATACAAGCAAAAGTAATTTAAAGTAGAAAACTAGCTAGGAAAACATACTTAATAGCAAATTGTTCAGATAATAACTAGATCTTGCAAGGCCATAACCACTATCAAAATATAAATAGTTTTTGAGACTAACATTGTTCAGATAAAAACAAAACCCCATAGGACCATAACCAATATAAAAAATAAATAGTTTTTAAGACCTCAAGGGCCAACATAGTACCTTAACCACAAAAAGAAGACACCCATAAAAATTAAGCTTTAGCATTCCCACCTGTACCATCTTAAATTGGAAGCACTCTAACTTATTGAAGGTTAAGCACCTATTTAATGTGAGATCCTCAATGTCCTTGTATCTTTCCTTCCTAGGTGGAATTGAGGTAAAACTTAATAGATCATTTTTAAAGATCCTATTTTCATGGTGTACAACTCGAGGTAGGATCTATTTACTTAGGTTCTCCCTTTCCTTCATTTAATTATTTAAAATCTTCTCTTTGCAATGAAACAACTATATCTCAAACTATGTGCCTAATTTTTGAGATCTAGGACCTATTTTGGGAACCTAGAGGTTGCGGGCCCTGGCTATCAAGCATGTAGTGCATCCTTGACCAATTAGGGATATGGTACAATTGTCCAATCAGGGCCACAATGTGCCCCTAATAGGCTAATCAAGGATCCAATATGCCCCTATTGAGCTAATCAGGGACATAGTGTGTCCCTGGTTGGGTCCTTTGTTTATGTCGCATGTATGGATAGCTTTGGGGTGTTGATTCCTAGGCGGGTCGACCTGTGGTAGTTAGTCAATTTTGATCCCTACATAAGCTCTTCTATTTCCTCTATTTGGTATCCATAACATTCAAATACAAGGCACAAACACTCTAGCTCTCAAGCTTTCAAGTTTTCAAGCCTTCAAACATCCTTCAAGAAATTCCTCCATTGAATATCAAGGAATCAAGATTTCAATCAATTGAGGGATCCATCTTCAAGATATTCTTTAATCCATTTAAGATCCTTTGTTGCACCTTCTACATCCATTCATCTTCATCTTCATCTTCTTGGTCTAAATCAATTGGTGAAGTAAGCACATTGCATTTGATTTAAGAGGTTCTACTATTGTAAGGTGCATTCATATATTTTCTTTACATTTATGCAATTTAAGTTATTTCAATTCAAGGTTAATTACTAAACTAGGGTTTGACCAAGGAAAACCCCCCATCAACAAGAAAAACCTTTTTTTTATTGCAAGTTGCAAATTTCGGATTGGCATACAGGTTGTGGATCTGAGTATCTTTTTCGAGACTATGTGGAAATAAAAAATCAAAATCAAAATTGCACGCATTCTTGTAAGGTTGATGAGTCACCCATGATCATCTAGTTTGACCTTGATCATCCAGTTTAGCTTGAGAGATTACGTAATAATTTCTAGGTTTTTTCTGTCACATAGTTTTACGTTGAAATATGATAGTTTCCATCTATCATGATCAACACAATAAAATCAAGTTTGAAGGTGTGTCTTCTACCTTCTTTTTAATTTCACCATATCTACTTATTTTATTTACTTATCTAGCTCTATCTTATCATCACACAAGGGTTTTGAAGGACTTGGTTATCTTTCCCCTATTCTTCCCTAGACCTATTTTGCATAAGTATTCCTTCTGCATTTGGTTAGCACTAATCTTTCTAGATCTAGCTCTACATGATTGGGATTGAAATGATCTCCCTCCTTGATTTCTCTCTTTGTTTATGTAAGTGTGGTCATATGATAAACTTAGGGTTTATTTTCTTGATTCACATTTCCACCCATATATTAATTGGTGAACCCAAGATGCAACATTTCCTCTTTCAATTTTGAAGTAGCATCTTTGCATGTTATTGTATTAGATTTATATTTTTTTTGTATGTTTTACATCCTTACTTTTATTAGTTAATATTGTGTGCTTTCTAATTTAGTTCATATCATAAGGTTAAATTTTATTTTTTTCTTCTTTCCTTGTATGGTGTATGAGATTTATTACCTTCATCCCTACCTATAGTATTCCCGTTAGGAGAAGTCATAGATGCATGGCTCTCTTTGATCTAGATTCCTCTTCTCCTCCCCTTAGGAACCTTAGTGAACTTATGGTTTCTCATGATCCTAATCCTTTCATGGATCAAGATTGTTCCCACTCATCTCATTATGAGGAAGGGGCTTTAAGGGTTCCTCCTAAACAAGTTGATAAACTTGCTACTAAGATTGATAAAATGCATGTCTGGTGTCTTCAAGAGAATCAAAATCCTAATGTTATTGTTTCTTTTGATCTCTTAATAAATTGATCCGTAATGATGTACATTGTGTTAATATTTTTCTTGGTTTTACTCACCTTGTGCATACTCATGTTAAGCCTTTGGCTCAAGCTGCATATGAAATAGGAATAGCTCTGCCTGTTATTACTATTGAACTAGTATTGCCTATTTCTACACCTATCTCTAACATTCCTACTTATGTTTCTCCTATTGTGACTACTGATGTTTCATTTCCTAATCCTCCTACTAGTACCCTTCCTATTCCTTCTTTGCATGTGTATGTTTTGCCTACTTCATTTCCTACTTCACAACCTTCATATAATAGTCTTTTCACTTATCCTAATCCTCCTACTGCAGTTTCTACTATCCCACTCATGGTTCCTTCTATTATAGCTAATTCATACACTCTTCCTAGTGTATCAAATGTGTCAGAACAATTTATTTTATCTAATTATTTTGTTATCCTTAGTCTTGGTCAAACTACTTCTTCTTTGCCACAACAACTTGCTTCCTTTATTCAATCTAATTTTAATGTTGATACATGTGATATGGGCAGTCCTTTGTCTTTTGATATTATTTGTATTTTTTCTTCTTAGTAGGTTGATATGCCTTGCCTTGACATTTATAATGGTAACAATGATCATGTGACTCATCCTAAAACTCTCCAAGTTTTATGTAGTGATTGTGCTTGTGATCATAAGATTTTAGTTAAGTTGTTTGTTCATACCTTCCATGAAAAATCTTTGCAACGGTATTGCTCTTTGCAAGCACCTTATTCTATTGTTTCCTTTCAGAAACTTTCTAATGCCTTTATCCAACACTTTCAAAATAACATTGGTCCTTCTATGTCTTTGATTGGTTCAATACATTGCAAACAAGGTGATAATAAAAAAGTGATTGATTTAATTGGTAGATTAAGCATTCACATGGTCAAATTTCTTATCTTGCATTTGATATTGATATTCAACATATGTTTATTGCGAATTTAAAAAAATACATTAGAGATAAGATTTTACTTCCTTTCCACAACTTTTTGCAACGCTTCATTATTATCAATTACAAGTGAGTCAGTTTGAGAGTACCATTCCATTGGCTTCTTTACCTATTGATAAGAGTGATGCCACACCTAATCATAAAAATTTCACAAACCTAACAACTATGTCAAGATTAACAAAGCCACAGATACAGTAAATGAACAAGTAGTTGTTGCATCTCAAGGTGTCATTGCTTCTTCCTCTATTTTTTAGATGAATCATAAGTTTAATCCTCTTTCTGAGTCTTTACATTCTATTATGGGTAGGTTTGTTCATGCTAATATGATTACATTTTCTCTTCTCAAACCACTTCTTCCCTCTACTACATCAAGTCCACAATTAAATCCTAATGCATTTTGCCAATATCATTGAGAATTTGGATATGCCAGAGAGATAGGTCATACTCAAACATAATATCCAAGTTTTGATTGATTCTAATGTCTTATCTATTAATAGTCATGATACTAGAAATAAATCTGTGGCACCTCCTAATCAATCAAAATATATAAATTTATACTAATCCTTTACATCGACACACTACTAATACCATTGTTCAACCTCCTCCTTCTTCTCTTGCTTTGAATATGTTCTTATATAATACCTTACAAAAAGAGAATGATAATACTATTAATGTTGTGGAATGTATAGTTCAAGTTCCACCTCCACATCCACCGTATAGTTCAAGCTCCACCTCCACATCCACTTAAGAAAGGCATTGCCTCTACATCTAATAATCAACTTAATCCTATAACTAATTGTAAGCATACTAGAGACCTTGCTATTTCATTTATTAATGTTGATATCTTCAAGGCTCCTAATGGTCCTCTTTATATTGCTACTCAAATCGCTAGATATCCTTCTTATGGGTGTCTTGTTGATCCTACTTCCATGGATAATGTTATCATTGAGGAATATTTATATGCTAAGCAAAAACAATCACAATTTCTATGATTCAACTGATACTTGGATTCAGACTTGTAATGGTGTCTTGTATCCTTCCTTAAGGTTCCATTCTTTTACCTATTTAGCTCTATGGTAAAGTGGTCAATAATACCTTTTTTGTTATTCCTACTTCTAATCAATTCTAGTTGAAGCTTGGTTTACCTTGGTTGACTTCCATGCAAGTCATTGCTTCCCCTATTCATCGGTGTCTTAAATTTTCTTATAATGATGAAGTTAAGAATAATGATGAAATTAAGACGATCAATAATAGACTTATTGATGTAAGAGCATCCTAGGTGTAACAACAATCTTGCATTACCCCAAAAAAATTTATTTTTAGTCTTTTCTATTTTAATAAGGACTAGTAGACTGGGGGGTTACTATTTATGGGAGCTTACTATTTTTAGTAAGTTTTTCATACGAGCTTAGAATTTCTCATTTTCAACATGAAGGTTCATTTTAGAATTATAAGCCTACCATAAAAATCTCATTGCTCCAGCTTAAGTATTAGAGAAGTTATTGTAGATTTTCGGTGGAAAAATTTGCAGAAAAATCATCAGGCTCACTATTAGAGGCCTTAGAGCACCCGAAAGAGGTCCAAAAACTCAGCAAAAGGTGCTTGCATTGTTCCAAGTCTATAGATCAGAAGCTGACATTTCAAAAAAGTGGTTATAATAGCCAACCAGAGCAATGGTTCGAGAGTTATGGTCTTCCAAAGTTGGGCGACTTGAAATTTCTAAAATAATTGTAAAAGATGTATTTGGTTGATGTTATATGTTTTGTTAGGGTCTGTCGGCCCTAGGTATTAAGTTTGAGCATCTAGAACCTTCCCAGGCAGCTTAAAATTGCCTAGTTAAGAAAGGCTTGAACATTTTCGAGGACAACTTTGGGTGGTACTTTGTAGCTTAGTCTTGTAGATTACTATAATGAAGGCACCCATGTGGATTAGCATATTGTACTTGTAAACTTTGTAATTCTGTATTTGTGGCACAAATAACAAGTCCATATTTTGTTCTTGCATTTGATGTTGTTTCTTTGCTTTTGTTATGGTTTATGGTATTAAGGGGAGCACCCTTCAACAAGTGGTACCAAAGTTGGAGTTCTTGAGTGTGTGGACAGATCACCAACTGTGAGGTAGTTTACACCAGGACCATGGTTTGGGCTGAGTGTGTAAGAAAATCATTGATTGTGAGGCAGTTTGCACTAGGGTTTTAGTGGAAGCACAAAAATGCCTCCATGAAGAGAGTGTGGTGGAAGAGTTGTAGGTGTTACACCTGAGGGTTTTAGAGCCCTCCAAAGAAAAATGCAAGCATTGGAAGATCAAATGCGCAGAGGAATAAATCTTTCCATAAGAGATGAAAGCAAGGATAAGGATGAAGTAGAAGAAAATGTCGAACCTGAGGCAGATCTAAACCCAGAGGAAGAGAAGATTTTTAAGGCCGTCTCAAAGATTGAAAAAAGAACTAAGTTTGAAGTTCCCACATTTTTGGGAAATCTTAACCCAAAGGAGTTGATTGATTGGATCAATGAATTAGAGGAGTAATTTGAGTATGAAAATATTGAGGATCCAAATAGGGTCAAGTTTGTGAAGGTGAAACTGAAGGGACATCCAAAGATCTTGTGATAAGAGGTTCAATTGGAGTGAAATAGAGAGGAAAAGGAAAAAATCACTAGATGGGATTGAATGATAGCTAAATTGAAGCAACAATTAATTCCAGTGGACTATGAGCTTGATCTTTTGAAGAAAATGCAAGGGTTGAAGCAAGCGGGAAAATCTGTTCAAGAGTATAGTGAAGAGTTCTATCGAGTTCTCATTAGAATCGGTCATGTAGAATTTGATAAGGAGAAAGTGGCCTGTTATCTTAATGGGTTAAGGCCAAGTATTTAGGACAAGCTAAGTCTGGTTCAAATGAACTATATTGAGGAGGCATACCAGTTTTCCCTATGAGTTAAGGAGAAACTGAGCAAGAAGTTTAACAACAAGAAGAGTGGAAGAGGTTGTGGTGGAAGATCTAGCAGATGATCTTATGGAGGCTGTAATGATGATCTAAAAAATAAGGATGAGGCTGGAAGTAGTAGTTAGAACTAGAATAAAAACAATTCCAATCATTTCCATGATAAGAACAATAGAGATTAGAGAGGAAAAGGCAGAGGACAAGGATCTGGAAGAGGAGGCTTCCGTGGGAAATGTTTTCACTACAGAGAAGAAGGGCATGGAACATTGAAATGTTCCCAATGCCAAGGAAGGATATATCACAGAATAGAAGGCTAGGCCAGAGTTGCACATGTTGATGAAGATGTCAAATCCTACATTCTAAAGATGTTGAAAGAGGAGAAGTCCTAGTTAAAAGAAGAGTCCTACTAAGTGGTGAGAATGAACCTGATCAAAGAAGGAGCTTGTTTGACACAAGGTGTAGATGTGAAGATAAGTGTTGTGATGTCATCATTTATGGTGGAAGTACTAAAAATTTGATGTTAAAAATGATGGTCACAAAGTTGAAGCTGAAGAGATAGAAACACTCACATCCATACCATATTGCTTGGGTGAAAGATGACCATAAGGTCATGGTCAATGAGCAGTGCTCAATGAAGTTCAAGATTGGAAGCTACCAGGATGAGGTACTATGTGATATCATACCTATGGACATATGTCATATGTTGTTGGGTAGGCCATGGCAGTTTGATAGGCATGTTGTACACAAAGGGCAAGCAAATGCATATACTTTGACCAAGGATGGAGTGAAGCATAAGTTGAAGCCATTGAAGGAGAAAGAAGAAAAGGTATGTAGTGTTGTTAGAATATGGTTTGTTGATGGAAAAGAGTTTCTTAAAGGTATGAAGTGTGAGCATATGTGTTTTACTATAATCCCAAAAGATAGTAAAGAAGAAATAGAGGAGGTACTTGTAGAAGTTGCAGATATGTTGGGAGATTTTTCCGATATTGTATTAGATAACATACTTGATGGATTACCCCCAATGAGAAAGATCAGTAACTAGATGGATTTGGTTCCAAGAGCTAGTTTTCCAAACAAGGTAGTGCTCAAAATGACATCGGTAGAAAGGTAAGAGTTGAGTAGACAAGTTTGAGTTGTTGCAAAAGAGATTCATTCGAGAGAATCTAAGTCCATGTGTTGTATCGGCCATATCAACACCAAAGAATAATGGAGAATGAAGTATGTGCACAGATTCCCATGCTATCAACAAGATCACAATCAAGTTAGATTTTCATTGCCAAGGATGGATGATATTATGGACTATTTGAGTGGAGCTAAGTATTTGACAAAGATAGATCTGAAGAGTGGGTACCATTAGATTTGTATCAGAGAAGGTGATGAACGGAAGACTACTTTCAACACAAAAGAAGGATTGTATGAGTGGTTAGTCATGCCTTTTGAGCTAACCAATGCACCGAGCACTTTCATGCAGCTCATGAATGAGGTACTAAAGAAGTTTTTGGGTAAGTTTGCCATTGTTTACCTGGATGATATTTTGATCTTTAGTAAGGCATTGGAGGAGTATTTGATCCATATCCGAAAGGTGTTTGATTAGTTGTAGAAGAAAAGTTGCTGATAAACCTGAAGAAGTGCAGTTTTGTAAAGGAGTTGGTGTACTTGGGATTTGTAGTCTTAGCAGATTTGTAGTCTTAGCAGAAGGTCTAAAAATGGACCCAGAGAAAATGAAGGCTATCCTTAAATGGCCTACTCCAAAGAGTGCAACATAGGTAAGATCTTTTTATGAACTGGCTAGTTTTTACAAAAAGTTCATAAGAGGTTTTAGTAGTATTTATGGACCCCTGACTGAAACAATGAGAGAGGATAGGAAAGAATTTAAGTGGACTATAGGAGAAAATAAGAGTTTTAATCCGTTGAAACAAAAAGTTACTGAGCAACTTGTTTTAGCACTTCCTGATTTTAACAAGGTGTTTCAAGTAGATTGTGATGCTAGTGGTACTGCAATATGATTTGTTTTGAGCCAAGAAGGTAGACCTGTTGCTTATTTTAGTGAGAAGTTGAATGATGCAAAAAGAAAGTACTTATTTTGTTTTATAATAAGGAATTTTATGCTACAATTCAAGCATTGAAGAACTGGAGACACTATCTTCTTCCTAAGGAGCTTGTTTTGTATACTAATCATCAAGCTTTGCAATATTTAAATAGTCAAGGAAAATTGAACCAAAGGAATTTAAAGTGGGTTGAGTTTTTGCAGAGTTATAAATTTGTTTTGAAACACAAGGGGAAGTCTAACAAAGTTGCAAATGCTCTTAGTAGAAGACAACTTTTGTTGATAGAAATGCAAATAGAGGTGGTTGGGTTCAAGGAACTCAGTACTTTGTATCTGGATGATCTTGATTTTGGTGAAGCGTGGAAGGCTTGTACAGAACTTATTACACTTGACAAGAAAAAGTGGTTGGATTTCATGATCTAGGATAGTATGTTGTTCAAAGGAAGCTAGTTATGTATTCTCAAAAGTTCAATGAGAGAGAATTTCATCAAGGAGAAGCATAGTGGAGGATTGGATGGACATTTTGGTAGAGATAAAACCATAGCTTTAGTTGTTGAGAATTATTACTAGCCATAGTTGCAGCAAGATGTGAATAAGTTTGTACAGAGTTGCAAAGTATGTCAGATGGTGAAAGGAGTGAAGCAGAATACAGGGTTTTATCAGCCATTACTTATACCAGAGAAGTCGTGGGAGGATGTCAGCATGGACTTTGTTCTTGGATTACCAAGGACACGATGAGGGAATGATTCTATTTTTGTGGTGGTTGACAGGTTTTCAAAGATAACACATTTTATTCCTTGCAAGAGGATTAGTAATGTTGTTCATGTGGCAGAGTTGTTTTTCTGAAAAGTGGTGGGACTACATGGTCTGCCAAAGAGTATAGTTTCAAATCAAGATGCCAAACTTGTTGGGTATTTCTGGCATACATTGTGGAAGAAGTTGAAGATAGATTTGAAGTTTAGTTCATTGCATCATCCATAGACTAATGGATAGAGAAAAGTTGTGAATAGGAGTTTAGGAAATTTGTTGAGATGTTTGGTTGGAGACAAGCCAAAAGACTGGGATATCATTTTTCCACAAGTGAAATTTGCATATAATAATTCTGTCAATAGGAGTACTAGTAAATCACCATTCTAGATTGTATATGGGAGTAATTCTAGAAATGCTTCTAAATTGAGGCAGTTGGATAAAGGAGAGATAGGTAGTGTTGAAGCAGAAGAACTTGTTGACCATTTGAAGAACATCCATGAGGAGATGAGGAAGCACATCATAAAGATGAATACATAGTACAAGGCTAAGGCAAATGTGAAAAGGAGGTATAAGGATTGTCAAATTGGAGATGAAGTCATGGTTCAATTGAGAAAGGAGTGTTTTCCAGTGGGTACATATAATAAGCTAAAGATGAAGAAGTTTGTACTGTGCAAGATAGTGAAAAGGCATATTTTGGAAATGCTTATGAAGTGGAGTTGCCTACTGAATTGAATATTTCACCAGTATTTAATATTTTAGATTTGATAGAGTATGATGAAGGAGGTGATGGAGATGAAGTTATAGAAGTGCGGTGGAGTATTCCAATAGCTAGTTCGGGTACAAAGGAGATTGAGGAGATAATGGACAGTTGTATTGGAAAAAGTAAAAGGAACAAAACTTATGAAGAATACCTGGTCAAATGGAAAGGGAGACCAGTAGAGGATTCATCACGGCTAGCAAGGGAGGAGGTTAACCATCTTGTTTTTCCTCTAAACACTTAAGACATGACAGTGTCACTTCTCAAATTACCCTAGGTATCTAATACAGGAGCATCCTAGGTGTAAGAGCAATCTTTCATCACTCAAAATATTTTATTTTCAATCTTTTCTATTTTAATAAGGACTAGTAGATATGGTGGTTACTATTTCTGGGAGCTTGCTATTTTTAGTAAGTTTGTCATACGAGCTCGAAATGTTCTCATTTTTTAAATGAAGGTTCATTTTAGAAGTATAAGCTTGCCATAAAAATCTCATTGCTCCAGCTTAAGTATCAGAGAAGTTATTGTAGATTTTTGATGGAAATATTTGCAGAAAAATCTTCAGGCTCATCATTGGAGGCCTTTGTAGAGTGTCCGGATGAGGTCCAAAAACTCAATGGAAGGGCACTTGTGTTGTTTTAGCCTATAGATCAAAAGCTAATGTTTCTAAAAAGCGGTTATAATAGCCAATTGGAGCAACGATTTGAGAGTTATGACCTTCCAAAGTTTGGCTACCCAAAATTTCTAAAATAATTGTCAAAGATGTATTTGGTTGACTTTATATGTTTTGTTAGGGTTTGTCGGCCATATGCATTAAGTTTGAGCATCTAGAACCTTCCTGGGAAACATAAAATTTCCTATTTAAGAGAGACCCAAATATTATCGAGGACAACTCTACAAGGTAGTTCGCAACTTAGTATTGCAGATTATTATAATAAAGGCACCCATGTGGGTTAGCATATTGTACTTGTGAATTCTATAATTCCACATTTGTAGCACAAATAAGAAGTTCATATTTTGTTCTTGCATTTTTTGTTGTTTCTTTATTTTTGTTATGGTTTATGGTATTAAGGGGAGCACTCTTCATCACTTATCATCCCTCTAGACCTCGACATTGTGCTACTCTGAAGATTTCTTTTGGGCTTCTATTCTTACTACCCTCCTACTCGTCTAGATTATATATTTTGAATCTTATCAAGCTCACAAATGTGGAAAGATTTTTGAGTTGGCTATGCCTATGTATATCTCTCATGGTCTTTTTTCTACACATTCTACACCTATTTCTCATGGTTCTTTTATTTCTAATGGTCAACCACCTTATGTATCTAATAATCCTCCTAGTATGACTCCTACGTCTAGTGGCTCCTCCTTATAGTTCTTAACCTACTATTGTTCCATCAAATGGTAAGGAACCTATGGTTGTTGATCCCTCTTCTCCATAAATCTCTAATAGACTAAGCATAACCAACATGCTCTTGAACATCGAAAGAACTGCTAGGCTCATGCTAAATCTCACATGAATGCTTCTTATTAGCCCATGTTATGGAGGAAGTTAATCATGCTAATGAGATAGGTAAATCTGAAATTCATATTTTGGATTATATTGTTATTAATCTTGACAAAGAGGATACTTTATATGATGATGAGCATGTGATTATTGATCTTTATGTTGATTTACCTAACATGTTTTCTATGCAACTTACACGTACATATAGTTTTAAGCATAGTGACTCTCTAGAGGGTTCTTCTTTAGATTTAGCTATTGTTCCTCATGTGTTGGATATAGGGCTCCTCTTGCAAGTTGTCCACCTTCTCTTATTATAATTGACTGAGATGAGGGAGGAGAAAAACATGCCTGAAGTGAGAGATATAACATAGTAGCGTTTTGTATGTTTTCTTGTGGTAATGTGCATCCCCCGTATCATGTTTTCTTAATGTTAGTTTAGATTTCTTTAGATGACCCTTGTTTCTTTTTTGGTGCAAGGCGATAAAGGAATCAAAGTGTTGTATCTTTCTTCTATTTGTATCTTACTTCTTCTATATGTTACTATATGTTCTATTGTTCATACTTGTATCTTTGTGTTGTTTGCTTGGATTAGGGATTTGGTAGAACCAAATATTTTTGGTCTCCATGATGGTAGTCCAAAAAGACTCTTCTTCGTAACTCTTATGTGTCTTTCTTCCACTTTGTTGTAGTTCTAATTCCTTTGGAGGATGATGATGCTTCATACAAGTGATATAATATTTACATATTATCATATGATCATATTGACCCCGAAGTGAGTAGAATTGTTGTAGTTACATTAACTTAGCTAATGCAAAATATTTTCCTTCAGAAATAATAGAGTATTAAAACCATCAAAGTGTATATCTAGAGGTCATAGGTAGAAAACTATACAAAGAAAAATCATCTATAAAATCTACACCATAAGAATGGGTGTTTTGAAAGAAAAGAGGAAATATATATTTATTTTGTTAGAAAACCCTTAACTCAATAAAATTTATAGAAATCTAGAGTTTCATGAAAGAGAACAGAAGGAAATTTGTTTCCATGGTAGAGGAGGGTTAGCAGGTATTTTTCTTTCAAATACTTGTTCAAAGAACATATGAGTAGAAACAAGGGTCTCAAGTAGTCCTTCAAGGCGACTCTAGTTTTGCATCTTAGAAAGCATTCATAGCCATGAATAACCTAGTTTTATATATGATCATTGTAAACAAATGTAAAATGTCACACCACAAGCAAGGCAGGTAAACAAGTATGCAAAATGACATGTGGCAAGGCAAGTAAATAAATATGCAAAGTGACATGTGGCTTGAGCACTCTCATTAACTGTGATTTTTTATGAAGAGAAAATAAAAAGATGAGGAAAAATAATCATAGGAAAACAAAAATAAAATAATAAAAATTCGCTTTAATGAAAAAGAAAACCTAATATGATAGGATAGTTTGCACTACTTCCAAAGAATAAACTAATTGTCGAGAGTAACATAAAAACTTTAGTCTCAACAGGGACTAATAAGTGGCACCGGCTATAGTGCAACTTATTTGCACTTTCTGACTACCCCAACTCGATCACTACCCCAACTTGCATGGATGACCGCATGTACTGTCCTCACTAACGACATGTCGTTGTTTGTGTTTCTTGATTTTTATTTTTTTTGGGGTCTGTGCCTTATAAAAGCAAGCTCGGAGGGTGAAGCATGAAAAAACCCGTGTTGTTTTTAAGTAAATTTTCTAAAATATTTTGTTTCATTTTTAGTTTTTTTAGAAGAATATTCTAAGGCCTTTTAATTTGAAACTAGAAAAATTCAATTGATCAAGTGGATTAAAATAGACAATTTTCCTTTTTAATAGTAAATAATTTTTTTTATAAATATTAGATAAGAGGTGAATTAGATTTAAAAATAGACAGATTTTTTTTCACTAGTAAATACTAATTAAGTTAAAAATATTGAAGGTTTTGTTTATAAAATGAATATTTTAATCTATTTTATTTATTTAAATATTGTAATGAGATATTTTTAAATGAATTTATTTCAATAATTTTAGAAACAAATCAAATAAAAAATTAGAAGTTACTTTAACTTTTAATTATCATAAATCTATTATAAATTTTAAATATATTTTTCAAAAAGATTTCACAATTTTTTATTGACTTATATTGAATAATAGTAACAAAATACAAATAATATTAACATTGAAGTAAATATATCTTATTAGCTTTATTACTATTCACTTGTTTAAAGAGATTATATATATATATATATATATATATATATATATATATATATATATATATATATATATATATCTAAAACAAAGAGAAAAATATTTTTATTCATTTTTTATCTTTATTTATTTTTATATTCTATTAAATTTTTAAAATAAGTACATAAAAATAAAATTATTTTCATTCACTTAATTTAATTATTTTTCTACTTATTAACTTTTCTAAAGAAGTGAATAAATTTTTTCTTCTCGTTATTATATTTTTATTTTTCTCTCACAAATTATTATACAATCTTTCATTGGCTAATTCACTAAAAAAACAAATATTAGTGATCCTAATACTTAGAAGGTAATATTCGTCCTCATATATATTATAAAATATATTTATATTAGGAGTAAAAATTAGGAATTTAGTAAAATTTGAAATTTATAATTAATAAGTAGTTAATATCATAAATAAAATTTAAAAAGTTGTTTTAATTTTAAATGTTAAAAATATAAACTATTTTTACTTACTATAATGAGTAATTTTATCTAATTTATATTTTTAAAAATAAAGTTATATTTTTTCCAAAATTTTATTACTTACTAATATCATAAATACAAATAAAACTTGTTTAAATATATTTACATTGAAGGACTTAAAATCTTTTTGATTTTGTTGGTTTGTACTCACTAACATTCTTTCTCATATTTTATTTTACAAGTTAGATTATATAAAATGTTTTTACTTATTATTAAGATTATTTTTACTATTCTTATAGCTCTTTTTCATGTTTATGGGTTTGATTGCAATATTATCTTATGCCTCTTTCAAAACTGCTTCTATATGTCTTTGTCCATGTTTTGTTTTTCTTATATCATGCCTTTACCTATTTATGCCGTGGCTTTGTATCTATATTATTTTTAAAATCGGAAGTCTTTTCTGATGTATGCCCTAAAATAACAAAATAAATAGCAATTGAACAATAAAGGAACAACTACGCAGAATAAAAATTGAAGGTACTAAATTGTATTTTGCTTACAAAAAGTCTAGATAATCGTTAGTGTCATCTACCACAAGCTAACTTTTTTGAGTTTTTGAAAAATAAATATGTTAAAAAATAAATAAATAAAGATTGACAAAACACAAAGAATATGTTGTTGGATTGAGCATAAGTCGGCATCTGTACGTCTGTGTGAAAGTTCTCTACATTTGTATGTTTTTGGTAATACTATCTGATATATAATGCAATTCTCTACATTGTGTTCTGAATATGATTAATTTCCTCTGCCTACTAGATATTGCAGTTCATTTCAGATTTTACACTCAAAACTAAAAAAATACCTAAATGAAAAAAAATACAGATTGCCCTTATTTCTAGCCAGACTTATGTTGAATCCAAAATTAAAGGCATTTAAGGGTATTAAATTTTACTCTCGTTTCAAGTTTCTGCTCAACATTAGTTTTAGATTTCAGGAGTTATATTGCAATTTCATTTTTTTGTAGTTGACTTTATAGCTGTGACATTAGGGCTATAAATTATATAATTTCAACTCTAGAAGTATTTTTGTAAAAAATATTATAGTTTTAGAAAGAGAGAGAAATTATATTGATGAGCGTAGATAATCAATATGGGAAGAACAAAAGAAAATAGATATAAAAATATATCATAGTTTGGGTATGAATGAAGAGAAAAAATTATATTAATGTTTACTGATGATCAAAAGGGGGAAGAACACAAGAAAATAGACCAATCATCTGTTTCCTTATTTGTCTTCTTAAACCATGTGGTTTCATGGATATCAAAAATGAAACAATTGCTGCGGCCAATATATTTTCACATTTTAGAATTACTCAGTAATATTAAGATAGACAATTTAATTTTTCGTATATAAAGACTGTTGTTGTTATAAAATTATTTGTTGCCACCAAAAAATAGTTAACTATAAACTTATGTCATAGTTGAATATGCTTCATACCATTATGTTTCAAAATCTTCCATATGTAAAACAAAGTTATGGTCCACCTAATTGCATTATAGCTACTCTAAGTTCCAACTATTTTTCCAATAGTGGATTGCCACATTTTCATTATTTTCCTTTTTCAACTATACATGTCTGACAATATATACCTCAATTCCATTAATTGACATATTTTTCTATGCAAATTTTGTATTCATACAAGCATGTCGATAGAACTAAGGTCTACAAAATTCAACAATGCAGGAACCAAAAACTTTAATGCTGAAGGAACCATAGATAGTGTAAGTTATCATTTATTCTTCCATATCTAATCAATTTATTCAAAATTGTTTAAAACAAATATTTCATAAATAACCTTTGGCTTTTAAGGGACGTTGACATTTTATTTAATACTACTTTTCTATCCATCGATGTCCACTTAAGTGACATCCTCAAGTTCCAATAATGCACGAGCAACAAATTTGAATGTAGAAGGAACCATAAATACTATAAGTTGTCATTTAATCTTCCATATTTAATCAAGTTATGTATACCTTTTCAAAAAAAAATCCATTACTCACATGGTTTCTTCTCGTACTTTATTTTCTTATAGGATAATATGTTGATAGCAACAAGCTCGACAAATTTCAACCATTCTGGAATTGGAAACTTGAAAAATCAGGGAATCATAAATGTTGTAAGTTATAATTCATTCTTGCATTTTTAAATCAAGTTATCCTTAATTTTTTATAAAACTTCATTCATAAACAAAATTCTCTCTCTCTCTCTCTACACACACACACACACACACACATGGTTAGCATTCTCTCTCTCTCTCTCTCTCTCTCTCTCTCTCTCTCTCTCTCTCTCTCTCTATATATATATATATATATATATATATATATATATATATATATATATATATATACATACATACATACATACATACATACATACATACATACATACATACATACATACATGTACATACATGTACACATGGTTAGCCTTTTTTGTTACCATTACTTTTTAATATGGTTATGCGTTATCTTTATCTTCATATGTATGTCTATCTAATAAACTCATCATGTATTTCATTATGGACCTCTAATTACTTCTAGGATACTATCTCAAATGAAATTAGCACTACATCTTCAAATGATATGGGCAAAAAAATGCAGTCAGTCACCCACACATTTTCCAAAATTTCATTTACAACTTTTCAAGAAATTTATTTCAATTCATTAAATAGTTTGCATACACTTGTTTTTATGCAATGTTGTATAAGCAATTATTTTAAATTTATTTCCTCAAATCATGCATCTTCGATATATAAATATATCTATATATGCAAATAACTATATCAATATTTATCTAACTATCATTTTAATAATAAATTTATACTAGAAATAATATAACTATTGACATTCATAAAATAAATATATGACTCAAGATTGTTTTTTTAAGAAACTAAAATGGAAACAATATTGACTATGAATGCAATTCGATCAATCAATACTCGAGATCTTGTTTCAAATCCAATCCTTCAAATGTTATCATTTAAGAGGACCATAGTCTTTCAAAATCAGAGGGATCAATACAAGATTGTCTTATCTGATGACAATCATATGCAATTAGCAATTTTGCCAGAGAAATCCAATGACCTTTTATTCTTAGACACACTCAAAATACAATCTATAGTATCACTAACAAATTATGTTTCTCCGGCAATAGGAGATTCCACGTAGATATTCCAATTTTTATTCTTCATTCATATACATATTTCAAATTTATTTTAATATCCAATACAAATATCTAATTCTAATTCATTCTAACTTGATCAAATAGGACCATAATCATCTTCAGCCTTCAAATCATCCATCAAGAGTGGCAAATCATCAGGAAACCAAAGTATCTGTATAAGTCTCAAGAGGAACAAATGTTGGAAGAGAAAACAACTTCTTCACCAAATGAAAGAATAAAATTTGGCATCCATACACCTTCCAGGGAGCTACCACTACCAAATAGTATCAGCCCAATAAAGGATTTAAATTTGTATTAGACAAGATGGACGATAAAAGGAAGGGTCACAACCAAAAAACATCTAAAACAATTTAATAACCAACATGGAAGTGGGCAAGTTTTCAGCTTTGATATATTAGACAATGAAGGAACAAAAACTCGAATAGTTTGCTTCAATGGCATCACAAAATTGCACTTTGATAGAGTGCACATAGGTGGCTTATATACCATTTCAAAAGGTTTAGGTAAACAAGAAAAAACCATATTCAATAAGTTGAATAGTCAGATGGAAATAACTCTTAACAATTCATCAATAATCAAATGCTGTGATGATGAATTACTAGCTGGGACTATTGAATACAATGTTAAGACAATAAATGACATTACCAACATCTCTAATAATACTTTGGTTGGTTTTATTGAGATTGTACTCAATGTTGGAGATATCTCCATAGTGCAACGAAAAGATGCAAGCAAGGTTGACCTTAGAACTATCAAGTTAATGGATATGTCACTAGCTTCCATTGATCTGAACTTATGGGGATCTATTTGTGTTGAAGACGATGATGCCATCAAAACTTTGAAGGATTCTAAGAACATTTTTATCCTTGCAATTAGAAATGGTCGAGTTTCTGAATTCAAAGGAAAGGTTATCAATACTATAATTTGCAACAATTTTAACACCTAAACTGTCCATATCTGAAGTAGAATCACTACGGTTCAAGATGGAAGAAAAATAATTTGACATACCTTCTTTGTCAACATTTTCCACAAACATGAATACACTGACAACTTCAATTACAATTGCAAGTCTGTTGCAACAATGCAGTGTAATGAAAGACCCCTTGCACAATACAATAAAAGCAATTGTCATATTCATCAAGCAAGATGATTCCTATTATCCAGCTTGCCCACTAGAGGTGAATGCAAAAGAATGAAAAAAAAAAGTGTTGAAAATAATGACAACACATGGTTGCATTCTAAATGCCAAAAGAACATTCCAGACTGCAAGTACAAGTACCTGTTGCAAGTAAAACTACAAGATCACCTTTGATGAAGTAGTAGAGTATCTATTGCACATTCCTGCTACAAAACTCTACATGTTACAATATGATACCCAAGTTGCTTCAACTCCTAAACACATTATCAAAGCTCAATTTTTCAACAAGTTTAGATTCAGCATATCATTTACAAATGAAGTGTACAACTTCAAAGTCAAATTGAAAGCTACCATCACAAAGGCTACCAACTTAGAGTTCAAGATTGAAAGTGAATATTTGCTAGCTGAAATTTCAAATATAGATGCTACAAAATAGTGCATAGTATCAACCATCCCTCATCTAGAAATAAATAAAAAATAAAGTACATTGGTACTATTTTAATTTGTAAGTTTTTTTTTCCATAAAATTGTATTCTGAACTTATCTTACTATATTTAATATTATGTACACTCCACTTTTTAAACATTTCTTTTCTATTTACTTAGTTTATGGAGATTACCATGACTAACACTTTGATAACAATTTATATTACAATAACATATATTACTGTCACTTTTATTGCTACAATATTTCATGAATGTCCTCTTCTTTTGACAATACATTTTTCAAATTTCTATCAATAAAAAAAATCCACCCACAACCATTCAATCATAATCAAACTTTTTACTAATAATAAACAACTCATTCACCCTTCAAATTAGTTTATTCATTATTCCAAATAATGAAAAAATAACTGAATCTAAAACTTTATTTGTTCATTATTCAATGTAGCCATTCATTTCCATTTACAAACAACTGTAATACATTCCAGTTCAATATATATTATATTTACTTCTACATATATGCCCTCGCTATGACTTCACATATTTTCCATAATGACTCTCATTGCCATTGTTCATCATAGAAACCTATTGTCTAAATCAATTGATTATATGTTATTTTTGGCACGTTCCTCTTCATTTCCTTGCTAGTTTTTAGTAATTATAAAATTATATAATTTGTGTATTGATATATTTTAAATTTGAAGTCTACTTTTATTTTATATTTCAAAATGTCAACAAATAGAAAACAACATTCATTTAACTCTTTAACTCTGTATGTTAAAATCTGCACATTTAAATTCTTCATTTTGTAATTAATTTACATATTTATTGAAAGATCACACCATGACTAACACTTCGATTACAATTTATATTACCATAGCATATAGTACTATAACTTTTACTGCTACTTACACAGTATTGCATGAATGTTCTCTTCTTTTGACAATACATTTTCCAAATTTCTATCTATAAAAAAAACTCGAGCCACAACCATTGAATCATAATCAAACTATTTGCTAATAATAAACAATTCATTCACCCTTGAAATCAGTTTATTCATTATTCCCAATAATGAAAAAAATACTAAATTTGAAACTTTATTTTTTTATTATTCAATGTAGCCATTTATTTCCATTTACAAACAACTATAATACATTCCAGTTCAGTATATATTATATTTACTTCTACATATATGCCCCAGCTTGACATATTTTCATTACTCACTGTCATTGCCATTGTTCATCATAGAAGCCTATTGTCTAAATCAACTAACTGTATGTTATTTTTGGCATGTTCCTCTTCATTTTTCTGTTGGTTTTCACTAATTACAAAAATTTATAATCTCTGTATTGATATATTTTAAATTTCAAGTCTATACTTTTATTATATTTCAAAATGTCAACAAATAGAAAACAATATTCATAACTCTTCAACTTAGTATGTTGAAATTTGCACATTTAAATTCTTCATTTTTAAAAATTAATTTACATATTTATTGAAAGATCACACTATTTATGTTGCATTTTCCAACATCACAAAATTCAAAACTAACAAAAATTTTAAACAATGCAGATGCCACTTTCACATGCAGAAAAACAAAAACTGAAAAGGAGAGAAATTAATCAAAAATATTATTCCCAACACAAAGAACAATTTTCAGCAAGACGAAGCTTGAAAAGAATCCAACAAAAGACATTTCAAATCAAATTTCTAAGAACATACTTGTACATAGTAATAAACAAGACTTTGCACAATGTGACATGTCTACATTTCAAAATTGTTCTCTCTCTACAATAAATGAATGTAGAATAAATGATTTGAAAAGACAAAGACAAATTGATGTGGTACAAGTCTCATCACATTTACATAGCATCAATAACTTCATCAACCCACAAACACGGACGATACCTATTCCAATGCAAACTCAAAATTTCACGACAAAATTTTACAATACAATGAAACAATTTCGAAAACGCATTGATGCACTCTCAACAATGACAACTTGTACCATATGTAATGAATGCTACACAGGTATGTCAACAAAGACCAATATTACAAGCACTATATGCTCTAGATGTTTCTCAGAAAAAGGATTACATCGCTTTTCACATGCCAACAATTTAGATCCTGGAAGACAACCAAATGTCCTCAAACACGTCACTCGAGTTGAGGAAATGCTAATTGCTAGAGTGACTCCAGTATTACAAGTTACACATGCAAGAGGAGGACAATATAAATATACTGGTCATACAATAAGTTTCCCCCAAGATATTTGAACCATTGCACACCTTTTACCTAGACGGTTACAAGATCTTGAATTTGTTATTATACGTCAAACGAGCCTACATGGAAATAATTACGATTGCTATGTCAACAAAAAAAATGTTATAAATGCACTACAATTCAAAATACAAAGTGACCCATACTACAAAAATGTTGAAATTGATATTGATGCACTCAATTTATTGCTAGATACAACCACTGATATATCAAACATGCTACCTGCTCTTCAAACAGATTATGAAGTCATAGAAACAACAAATGACAATTCTTCAAACTTTTCCAATGATATTGATTTACAACATACATCCTCATTCATTCCAAAATTACCTAATGGAAAGCATGAATTGTAAACCATTAAGACATTGTTAGGGTTGAAAAAAAATGAACTACAGTTTGTAGAATGGCCTGAAATATATAACTCTCCAATTAATGAATACAACACTGAGGGTCTTTTCAACATGGCTTTCCCCACACTATTTCCAATAGGATTCACACTACCACTTCAACCAAGATGCAAACACGTTTACATGCATGAATATGCATTGCACTTATTGAGATACTATGACAATAGATTTGGAAAACATGTTAGATTTCACTATTTCATTTACAATTTAATTATGAGACATCGCAGCCAACAAATAGCTACAATTTTCCTTAAATCAAACATTCACGAAAAAGTGCCTAAAAAAATTGAAACACTATGATAAAACCTACAAAATGTCCCAAACAGTCAATTAGCAAATCAACTAATGTGGTTTGGAACATCATTACACGGTATGCAAGCATTTTGGAATAAGAGTCGATCTGACTTGACCACATTGATCCAACAAATAGGGACCCCTACTCTTTTCTTCACATTGAGCTTAGCGGACACAAAGTGGGAAGATTTACATACCTTGTTCCCACACGATCCAAATGCCATAATACAAATATCAAGAAAACATTTGGTAGATAATATTGTTCAAAATCCACATATTACATCACTCTACATTCACCAAAGATTCACAATCTTCCGTAAAGAAGTCATAGAAAAACTATTAAAAGCAACAAATTATTGGTATACGTATGAGTGGCAACACCAAGGATTTGCTCACATACATGGGTTTATATGGCTTCCAAATGCACCTAATATAGACACAATAAACTGGAATAACATTCTTGAGATAGAAGAAGCAAAACAAATTTTTGACAACTACGTATTAGCATGGAATCCACACACTACAACAGAACGAAAAAATAGATCACATTACACACCTAAGGACGATCCTTGCTTGCTAAACACACCTCAAATATTAGCATTAGATCCTCTCTTTGATTATGAATAGATATTGAATACTATACAAAGGCATATCAAATGCATAGATCATACATGCTTAAGAAAACAAGGAAACACATTGCACTGCCGCTACAAAGCACCTTAGAAAGAGCAACCAACATTTACATTAACATGTGATGAAAATTAGAATATCACTTACAATGCAATTAGAAATTATGATCGCCTCAACATCCACAACCCACAAATGCTTGCAATTTGGAGAGCAAATGTTGATTGCGAACTGGTCACATCAAGAAAAGTAGTTCTTAACTATATCTCTAAATATGCGGCAAAGGCTGAAAAAAAATCAGAGACCTACAATACCATACTACAAAACATAGTAAATACAATTGAAACTAGCAATGATGCTTTACTAGCATCAAAAGTTCATGATGGGAATCATTGTAGATCATGATATTGGAGCACAAGAGACATGCCATATGCTACAAAAATTGCTCCTTGTAATTTGTAGTCGATCATTCATTACACTAAATGTGAGCAAGAAGGTCCTACATAAAATAAATAATTGAGATAATGAAGAAGAATTGGGAACCAGTTACATCCAATCATACATTCAACATCCTAATGAGATAGAGTCATTATCTCTCATTCAAATAGCTCAAATGTACACATACTCTAAAACCCGTAAGAAAAACCAATGGCAAAAAAGAAAAACAAATGCAATTGTGAATGTCTATCCCCTTTTCAAGAGTGTTCCAGATGAAAATGTTGATAACTTTGAAACTTTTTGTTGGAGCGAGTTGTTACTATACAAAATTTTTTGCAACATCCCTATAGAAATAGGCATTACAAAAGAACATATAGTTTCTAATTGGAAAACACTACAAACAAACAACTACTCACCTTGGCACATTACTAGAATTGAAAATACAACCTCTACCGAACATAATGATGACACAGACAATGATGAACCCCAAGTTGATGAGCACACAAACATATATGAGTGGGGATTATTGTCCCAAATTGGTGCCTCCAAAACTTTACAGTCAATGAGCATGACATTCTCGGAAAAAGAGACATTGATATTAATCACTAATGGAATACACACACCATCAATCATGAACTAAACGAATCTACAATAAATTTCATATCCAGAAACAAATTACAAACTACTGGCAAAAATAACAATTTGACTATTACACAAACAAACTACCAACTTGCCCCCAAACAACAATTAGCTTTGAACATCATCAATGAACATCATACCAACCAAAGCCAAAAAAAACCACTATGCATGATTATCCAAGGAACAACAGGCACATGAAAATCCTACCTCATTGACTGTATTAGGAAAAACATAAACAAAACACAAAACGATGAAAACAAGCCATTGTTGGCACTAGCACCTATAGGAGTTGCTGCTTATAACATACAAGCATCAACAATCCACACATCCCTCTGAATTCCAATCAAAGAAATGCAACCCTTATAAGGAAAATCATTAAGAAACCTCCAAGAAGACTTCAAACATATCAAATATATTCTTATAGATGAAATGAGCTTCTTAGGACCAAAACTTTTCATCAGAATAAATAGTCGGTTACGTGAGGCTTTTCCACAATACCAACAAGAACCCTTTGGTGGAGTTTCTATAATTCTCATTGGTGACTTAGGCCAACTACCACCAATTCTCGATAAACCAATATATGCCTCACTCCATAGCTAAGATGCTTTGGCAAACATTTACTATTGCAATTACATTGGATACAATTTTTTGTCAACAAGGACAGAGAACATCACAAGAAAACTTTCAAAAAATCTTAAACAATATTCGAAACGCTGAACCCTTGCAAGAAGATTAGGATACACTTATGGCTAAAACAAAGAACAATTTAAGCACAACTAAAAAATGAAGATTTTGACAAATCCACCCATCTATTTGCAACCAATGAATTAGTCAAACTACATAATAAAAAAATGTTGAAACAGTTGAACCTCCCAATAGCACTTAGTTCAGCTAGACTTGTCGTGCAAAGGTCTATTGATATTAACAATGATGATCAACTTCAACAAGAGCTACTACTCTGTATCAGCCAACAAATCATGTTGACAACAAACCTCTAGATGAATGTTGGACTAGTAAATGGATCACTTGGACAAGTTAAAGAAATCATCTACGGCATAGATTCCAAACCTCCAGACCTCCCACGCTATGTCATTGTTAATTTTAAAAATTACATTGGCCCAGCATGGGATACACATTACCCAAATAATGTACCAATTACTCCAATTACTAGAGGTAACCATACATAACTACCACTAGCTATGGCTTGGGCCATCACAATACACAAATCTTAGGGACTGACATTACAGAAGGCTACAATAGACATTGGAAAAAAAGAACGACAAGTATTGACATTTACAGCAATATCAAGAGTAAAATCTATTGATGACTTTCGGATACAACCACCATTCTCTTTTGAAAGATACTGCAAATTGCAAAATAATTCTTATACAACAATCAGAAAGCAGGAGGAAGCATGTCTACACCTACTATCACCCATTCCACTAGAAAACACACATCATGACAGTTGAACAACTTACAAAGGCAACAATCCAAACTTATTGCCATTAAATTTTATTTTTTCAATAAATATGTTCCTTAGCTATGTACTAAACAAAATTCCATTGCACTTTATTCTAAATAACAATTTAATCAAAATGCAGGTGCAGGATTTCAGTGATTCAATATCACAATAATACAAAACAGGGATTCCTTTTCAGATTTCATGGATCTAAAAATCTATACTTTTCCAGATCCGCTATGAAGATGTACAACACTACAGGTAATAAAAAATTACATATTCCACTACTTGTAGTGGTTCAGTACTCTTTTCTTAACTTTAACGTATTTCAATTTCTTAAAAATCTTTCAAAGAAAAAATTTATATACCAAATTTAAGTTTCCTTCTTCTAAACGTATGTTTACAGATCTATCATTAATTGTACCATTCCATCAAAACACCACTCAAATAATATAACATGATTACAATGTCAGTTTGCAGATCACCAAAGGTGTATACAATATTTATACCAAAGGCGTATACAATGATGCATGCTACCAGATCACCAAAGCTTTCTACTCTTCAAATGCTCTATCAAATAGTTTTTTTCTTATTTCAGATAATTGCAAATATGTTCACATTTCAAGTACTACTACAATTGTACCACATGCATACGTTGTTATACAAATGACAGATATTTGATTTTCTACTTTCAGTGAGACCCTAAACCATTCTCTCTTTCTCAATTAACATGGAATCAAGTGAAACATATTTCTACATTTCTCAAATTGCACAATGTTTCAAATCACTTATACACTACTTTAAAGCTACTATATCTAACTATGGAATTACACATTCTAAATGTTTTTCAATTCGTCACAAATGTAATAACTTTTTAAATAATGTTTCTCAGTTACAACCACTTATCACAAAACAAAGTCCTATCAGCTAATCGTTGCGCATACTTAAATGGGCAACTGCTAATTTAAAATATGTATTGAGATCTTCTTTAGCAAATACTATGTCTACTTATGAATGTAGAATAATTTGATAAAAGTTATTAATTTCAAAAATATATTAAGAAGTTATTCAGCAAATACTATATATATTTTAATACATTACTGTACAGACATAGAGTAATTGGACAGAATCTAGAAGAAAGTGAAAAAAGTATGCCCGTGTTGTCAGAGCAGACGGGCAGCGTAGGGCAAATGTGGGGCAGAGTTGGAACAGCCGGACGTGCAAATAAGTTGCAGCGTAGGGCAAATGTGGGGCAGAGTTGGAATAGCCGGACGTGCAAATAAGTTGCACCGTAGCCGGTGCCCTAATAAGTGGCCATATGCAAGGAAAATGGATTGGCATCCCTCCCTTCGAACTTAAATAGGGATTTTATTGCCTGCCGAATGAGAAATTCCCTGGTCCGAAGGAAAGAAACGTAATTTACAAGTGCAATTCACACTGGAAGGCCAAACACTTCTTGCAGGTTATAAAATAAACTATTTTTTAAGGGACTATTGATCCAATTCATTGATATTATACATAAAATGCGGGTATAAACCTTTTTGTCTGCTTAAATTGGACTGTATTTCGTACAGCAGGGCTCTGTTTGTATGGGGTACTCTGGAATTCTCAGTAGATACACTTACATCTACCATTTGCTATTTGCAGAAATAAGTAATTCAAAAAACTTTGAAGGAAACACAGTAACAGTGTTTCATTGTGATTGTGGTAGAATACCGACTTGATTAAATAACAATGCACAATCTTAACAATTTGCAAATAATGACACAATGCCATTACCATCCACTGCCAATCGTAATGTGGTAGCATTATGTAAAGTGGCTCAGTTGAAGGGTGTGCTACACAGTCGGTTTACCACTCGCAGTCCTCATGTTCACTGTACTGCATACCTTGTACCATTTCAAACTACTTGTGCCAAGAATGTGCTTTCACAAGGTGAACAAGACCAGAATCTGGTATGCCAGAGAGGGTTTGCGTTTGTTTCGCGCACGTTTTCTCAAAACAACCTTATCAACATGTATGCCAAGTGCGACAATTTGGCGGATGCTCGTAAAGTATTTGACGCCATAACAGAGCGAGACGTCTCTTCATGGAATATCATAATTGCAGCTTACAGAAGACATCGTTTTCCTCTCGAGGCATTGACACTGTTTCATCGAATGGAACAAACAAGTGTCCAACCTGATCAATTTACATTTGCCAGCATAATTCCAGCCTGTGCCAAAGTAGGAGATTTGGAACAGGGCATGGACATCCATATGAGAATAGTGGAAAAGGGAATTTTTTCTGACGTAGTTGCAAATGCCCTGCTAGATATGTATGCGAAATGTGAGAGTTTACAGAATGCACGTGAACTGTTTGACAAAATGCCTCGGAAAAATGTGGTTTCGTGGACTGCGATGGTTACAGGGTATGCACAAAATGGCGTTCTTGACGAGGCATTGAGAATTTTTAACGAAATGCCAAAAAGAAATGTCGTTTCTTGGAACGCTATGATTGCAGGATATGCACAAAATGGTTTTGCTGGGAAAGCCTTGGAAACTTTTAAGCAAATGCAATTGGCAGGTGTAAAACCAGACTCCATGACCTTCCCCAGCGTTCTCCCAGCCTGTGCCAAAATACGAGCTTTAGAGCAGGGTATGAACATCCATCAAAACATAATCGAACATGGATTTTTGTCAGATGTTCTTGCGAACGCCCTGATAGACATGTATGCTAAATGTGGAAGCATAAAAAAGGCCTGTCAACTGTTTGGCAAAATGCCTGAAAAAGATGTGGTCTCATGGAATGCAATGATTTCAGGATATGTATATAATGGATTGTTCAATAGGGCTTTGAATACTTTCAAGCAAATGCAATTCTTCGGTTTAAAGCCATCTTCGTCAACCTTTGCAAGCATCCTTCCAGCCTGTGCCAAAATCGGTGCCTTAGAACAAGGTATGAACATTCATCAAAGAATAGTGGAAGGGGGATTTATGTTGGATGTTGTAGTTGTGAATGCCCTGGTAGACATGTATGTAAAATGTGGAAACATATACAAGGCACGGGAACTGTTTAACAAAATGCCTCAAAAAACTGTGGTCTCTTGGACTGCAATTGTTGCAGGATACGCACAAGATGGTGTTCTAGAAGAGGCATTAAGACTTTTCGGAGAAATGCCTCAGAGAAATGCGGCGTCCTGGAATGCAATAATTGCAGGATATGCACAAAATGGGTTTGTTGAAATTGCCTTGGAGACTTTCAAGGAAATGCAGTTGGCAGATGTAAAGCCTGATTCCACAACCTTCGCCAGCATTCTCCCAGCTTGTGCAAAAATGGGAGCTTTGGAAGAGGGTATGGACATACATCAGAATATAATCAAGGGTGGATTTTCTTCAGATGTTGTAGTTGTGAGTGCCCTGGTAGATATGTATGCAAAATGTGGAAGCATATACAAGGCGCATGAAGTGTTTAACAAAATGCCTCGAAGAAATGTGATCTCATGGAATGCTATGATTGCAGGATATGCACAAAATGGATTTTGCAAGGATGCTCTCTTACTTTTTGAGAAGATGAAGCATTCGGAAGCATGCCCTGATCATGTAAGCTTTGCCTGTGTTTTATTAGCATGCAGTCATGCAGGTTTACTGGAAAAGGGTTGTATATATTTTAAGGGAATGCACGACTCATGTTGCACTGCGCCTACAATTGGTCATTATGTGTGCATGGTTGATCTTATTGTCCGTGCTGGCTATCTTGAGGAAACTCTAAACTTTATTATCAAAATGCCAATTAAACCTGTGGTGGTTGTGTGGATGTGTTTGCTTGGTGCATGTAGACCACAGAAGAATATAAAACTAGGAGTTTTTGCAGCAGCTCTTCTTTTTGAAATGGATCCAAAAAATGTTGCAACTTATGTTCTTCTGTCCAACATCTATGCAGAAGTAGGCTATTGGGAAGAGGCTCAACTGGTAAGGAGATTGATGAAAGACAGAGGAGTTAAAAAGAAACCTGGATGTAGTTGGATTGAAAACCATAAAATGGTACATACATTTTGTATAGGAGACAGATCGCACCCACAAACGGAGGAGATCTATGCAAAGTTGGAGAAATTGTCTGGAGAGATGAAGGCCGCAGGGTATTTACCAGATTCGAGATTTGTTCTGACCGATGTCGAGGAGGAGGAAAAACAATCATTCCTCTCCCACCATAGTGAGAAGTTAGCAATTGCATTTGGATTGCTGTACACCTCCCCTGGAACAACTATTAGAGTTGTCAAGAACCTTAGAGTATGTTTTGACTGTCATAATGCAACCAAGTTTATCTCCAAAATTGTTGCAAGACAAATTGTTTTGAGAGATGTAAACCGGTTCCATCATTTCAAACAAGGACAGTGTTCTTGTGGAGATTATTGGTGATTACCTGTGTGCCACTTCATGAATGTTTTTTACATCAATGTTTTAGATAACACTCCATGATCCATCATCTTGATGATAGAAAGCACAAAGCTCGCACTATAACAGAGTTCAATGAGTCAGACATGCAACAAGAAAGAAGAGAGCGGGTTTTATTTTACAATTTCTGAATTTTTCTTCTTTCAGTGTTTGGAAAACTGTTGATCTCATTAAATCAAATGTGACTAATAAATCCAAAAATGTGCATCAACGGCCATATACATAAACAGGGTATTTGTTAAAGCCCTTTTTATGATACCTTGAAGGTGCAATGAAAATGAAATGTTTCAGAAAACATGCCCATTTCTTGCAATGAAGGTGACCCTATATCCATTATCTTCTAGGGAATATATTGATACTAGTTTTATTTTAATTTTAGGTGCAAATAGTGTTGGCAATTTGGCTAGGTCAAATATTTTGATGTTGTCACTTAAGGTAACATATCAACTGTATGAAGTGAGAAAAACAAGAAGATAAAGTTATGGCATGTATACTTAGAAAATTGTCTAATTGTAACATAGTTTATCTATAAGAAAAGATGAAGTTTTGGTCAATGGGATTTACAAAGGCTATATTAGCACGTGCACGCATAAGAAAAAATAGTACAAAGTATAGGGATGCTAAAGTCAAGACCGTTGGACAATACAAACATAGTTATGATGGATTTACCATTTATAGTAGTATATAGGCATAACAGAGTATAATAAGGAAATTGGCAATTTTGGTTTAAGGAATTATTCTTTTTACAAAATAATTGTTTAACTAATTAGGGATGGCATCCTAGATGTTAACTTCAAGTCAGTGAAAGTTAATTTTGTATTTTTATAATTGTATAAAGGTATGAAGGCCGATTGGACAAATATTTATTAATTAGCAAGGTATAAAGCAAATTTCTCAATGTGAAGCTAAGTGGAAGTCATATGAAGAGTATTGTAATGTTTTGTGATACAAATTCTGATGTATGATATGAGGAATACAAATTTTGTAAATGAGCAGCAATGGCAAGATCCGATATTGAAGATATCAGTAGCAGTGTTAAAAGGTTTTTTGTATCTATCTCTTTCTATTAAAGAACTATATTGTACATTGCATGTTTGGGCAGTGGGCTCATCTTGCATATATTTTTAAATTATATATAATATATTTTTAAAATATATATATAACAACCCCTAACAGAGTTGAGGCTTTTAATAAGGCCTAGTCCTCTAACAAGGATCCAAATACTATATGGATGTACAAACTCTTAACAAGGTCAATATCTTTCACAAGAAACTTTTGATTAGTGGATCATTTTGTGGATACCATCTCCACTGGGATTTTCCCTTGGCCAGGGCTTCCCTAGTTAACAAAATATGATGTTATGAGTTCTCTTAGCTCATGGTTATGTTTACTATTCAACATAGTTAGTTTACTTTCTTATGCATGTTATAAAGTTGTTAAAGATATCCAATTTTGGGCTAAAGTTTGTGAAATACTTATTCATCCCCCAGCCTCTCAGTATTTCCTATTTGTAACAAATAGTACATCTTCTAGTTGGATGGTAATACCTGATCTTAGTACCCCTTTTATAGGGTTTTCAAAATCATTCCCAATAGTTACCTCTTCATCAATTTATTTTACCATAGTATCTAGATGTTCTCAAAATCTAGTGATATGTCTTGATGACCCATTATCAATCACCCAAGTGTTGAATTTGTTTGATACATGATTTGATAGTGCCAAATAGAATAATAACTTCCTAGAATCATCTTTTGTATTTTCTTTTACAACTTTAGCATAGGATTTTTTCTTTTTGAAGTTCTTCTTTTCTTTCTTATGTGAATTTTAGTTTAGGACATGAATATCCTTATCTATAGGTTTTTTATTATATCCTTTTGACATTTGTCTAGCTTCTTCTTAAAGGTAGTAAGATCTTAACTAATCCATTTCCAGAAGTTTTGGCCTTGCAATTATGTCTTGTACAAATGATTCCCACAAATTTGGTAGACCACTTAAGGCAATTAGGGACGACTTTTTTTCTATCAATTCATACCCAACAGTCGGCAGTTGATCCCTCATCTCAATTATTCTGATTATGAATGCATTGATTGATTCTCCTTTGTTCAGGCTTATGTGATTCATTTGTCTTTTTGTGCAATAGTTCTACTAGTTTTATTAATTTCAAATATGCACTCAAGTGATCTTATCATTAGGTATGCAGTCTCATGTTTCTCCAATATAGGTACCTATGTGATCCCTAACTATGTCTACAATTAGTTTCATGACCTTCTTGTTATCCTCAATCTATTTGGATTTTTTCAGGTTCCGAATCCTTATTTTTTACAAGCTGGTCTAATTTATTCTATTTTAATATCATCATCATCATTACTTTCCAAGATGTGAAATTGTTTGCACCCTCAAGATGATCCTCAAATATTATCATGTTTGACATTTTGAAGGATGGAATGTAACTGCAATGTCAATGTGAGTAATCTAATTTCTCAAGTTTAATTTTTGTTCTTTCTTAGACTGGCTCTGATACCATTTAAACACATATTAAACTTCTAATCAGACTGGTATTAAATGCAGATTCAAATTCACTAATTTCCTTTCATGGGGGTTATAATCCAATTATATAGTTTTGCAAGAATCAATTTAGTGTACTATATGAAATACTAATTTCTATGTGAGGATGTAATTATATATGCAAGTCTATAAATGTTAAACTTTTTAAAGAGATATTATTAATTGATTTTGATATACTCTCTTGGTTTGATCAATTAGATATTAATATTACCTCAAAGTTGTCATGAGTAGACATGTCTCATGTCCACTCATCATGACTTTATATTTAACAACTTAGTTAATGTAATCTTTAGTTTTTTTTAAATTAATACATTGCCTAATATAGCTCTAGGCATATCACTAATCTTCTATAGCCTTATAGATCATTTTCTCGATCCACAAAGAGAGTCACCAATGGCATGTTTGATCATGATTTGGTCTACTCATATGATCATGGTAAGAGAGGATGGTTATAATTAGAATATGTTAGTATAGATTTCAAAATGCATAGAGTTTTAATTCTAATATGAGGTGATATAATTATCTTTATACACTTCATTACCCAAATATCTGATTGAAGCTACAAAGTCTTAAGATGGTTAGAAAGACCTTTAGGGCTTGGAAGTCTTCTAAAATGGTTGTGTACAATTTTATCAATAAGGTATGAAGTTGATCAAGAAACCTAATGATAGGTATCAAGTCAAATATTTGAATATCTTATAGTTCATAGTGGTAAAGGTAATCATGTAGCATCTCACCTGATATGGGAGATACGCTATGGTGTTTGGTTTCCATTTCTCTTTATTGAGTAGTTTGTGGCATAAGCATAAGGTGTCTTTTCCAATTTACCTACTTACAACCCTAGAGCTAGGGAGTAAAAAATGTACCAAAAATGTAAGGAACCCTCTTCTACAAGAGGTTTTAATCCTCCTCATTATGGATCATGTAAAAATCTTCCTCCCCCTCTCTTATGTTAAGAGGCATAACAATGTTCTACCTTCCCTAACATATGAGCTTGCTTCTAGATTTGTTTGAATGGATAAAATAAATACTAATTCTAATGAAGAGGAATATGAGGATGAGGAGTGTAAAAATTATTGTGGTGATGATTTTGATTCCTAGAAAATAATTTTCCTTGTAGTTGATTCAATAAAATAATAAATATGATATAAGGAAGAGAGTGAAAAGAGAAAAATAATTATCAAGGTTAGCATGCATTATTGATGAAGATTTTTATTGGAAAGGAGTTGATAAAAATGCTAGGGGGAAGATAAATCCAATGGAAGTTGAGGATATCTACCCTAATCTGGGCCCTTTTGTTGGAAATACAAATGGGAAATGTATACTTCTGGGGGGGGTGAATCAGAAGTACTAATCTCTAACCAATAAAACTTTTTACTTTAAAAAAAAATGCATGCATAAACATATTGAAATAACATGTACAGTAAATGCATCCACATAAACACTTAACACTAGCTATGACTACCTAGAAACCCTCCAATGAGAAGGTAAAACTAGGGTGGGGATGACACCCACAATTCTTCACTATTGCAGCAATAAAGTTCACCTATTAAGGTTACATAATTTGACCATTCTCATGATTTGCCCTGTGAAAAGTCTGCTTTGTTAAAGGCTTACAAAGGATTGTTAGATCCTACCATGTTAAAGGATTTTAACACCGTATTAGAAGTGTGCCTGACTAAAGGACTTTAGAAAACTCACTTGGAATGTCACCCTGTTAAAGGATTTCACAATGACTGTTAAGTCAACCTTAATATAAAGGATTTCATCCTGCTGATACAGTTGTTAGAAAGTACAATAGAATGTTTGATTTGATACACTTACAATCTGGTATTGTTGATTTTAGATATCAATTTAGTCCTTCTTGATCCTTTCTAATCTGATATGAAATTGTTGTATCCTCGATCCTCTATTCTGATAATTAATTTTGTGATTTTGTCCTTCTTCTAAATCACCTTGAATGTATACTAATAAATTCACCCCTTTCACTTCCCTCAAATCTTCACTAGTATCACCTCCTCGCATGCATTCTCTAACGCTCTCTCTCACATACTGAATCATAGGGCTTCGTCTCCCTTTTAAAAAGACTTTGGTGGCTTAGGGTTAGGTATGAATCTATGATTGAGATTCATTCATTTTTCCTGCTCAATTCCTTCCATTTTTGTGATTGGTTGCATGTTGATCACAAGGGAATCCAAATAGATTTGATCTTGTCTTCAAAGCTTCGAGATCTATTCATATGTTGGCTCAAAAATGGTTTACATAGTTGTTTGTGCCATTAGAAAAAATTAGATCCATTCTATGTTACTCGACACTTGATAATACTGATGCTCGACACATACTATAATTCTATATAGCTCGACACTAGAACTTGCTCGGCATCTACTGTTCACTTGGCACTTGAACTACTCGACACTTACTGTTCACTTGGCACTTGAACTTCTCAGCATGTATACATATTATACTCAACATATGTTACTAGCTCGGCATGAACTTAGTAAAAAAAAAAAAAAGCTTAAGTGTGTTGACACTCAATTGTCAAAACCAATCCGAGATCAACAATCTCCCCCTTTGACATGAGTGGCAAAAACACTTTACATGATTAATCTAATCTCCTTGAGTATAATATACATCCAGTTCGACATATATACAAAACTTTAAAATTGTTCAAAATTTTGTAATGAACCATATAACTCAAATTTTTTTGACTACCCCAGAGTTTGTGTCTTTTCTACATCCAAGATCTCTTAGAATAGATTTGACTCTTACTGTTGCTCTTTGTCTTCAACTATTCTGATACTCTCTATCTGATATGTTTTGATATGCCCTATTTCTACTTTTTTGCTATTGACTCCCCCTTTGTTTTCTCTTTTATGTGTTTATTTATATCTCCCCCTTTCACATGTCTCCCCCTTGAATATTTGTCTCCATCTTTTATCTCCCCCTTTTAAATATTTCTCCCCTTTTTGACACTAATGTCAAAGGGTGTATACACTAAGTATGTATTCATACAAGAAGTTCTTATTCACTTCCATTACAATCTTGAGAGCAACATCCCAGTTGTCTATTGCAACATCTAATGATTTGATTTGGATGGCTGTCGCTGTTGCAAGGTGAACTAAGCTTTCCAAAGTTGAAAGATTAGGATCTTTCTTGAGTACTATTTCAGCATAGGCTAGTTCTTTTTGTAGTATTTCCATGTGAGGGGTTAAGGAAGCTTGAATTTGGACTAGCTTAGCTCTTGTGTTAGCCTCTTCTACTATTAATACAACTAGTTCCTTTTGTATGTGAAGCGTTGAATGAAAGTGCTTCTCACTTTGAGCTTGGTTTTGTGGTAATTTCATACCAGATATTTTCAAATTTCTTTCCAGACTCAGAATCCTCTAGCTCGTTTCTTGTGTGAAGAGTGTGGGGTCACACAATTTGGTGTACAGTGAGAATATATTCTCAAGTACCTTCTTTACTTTTTCAATCTTTGTAGCCAATTCAACTTGTGATAGTGCTATTCCATTGGATATCTTCTCATTAACTTTACCTTGAAACTTCTTTTTAGACCATTCCATGAGTTTTGCATTGGTTTTGTGGTCTTCATTTGTTACCTGTTCAACAATTTTTGATAATTATTCCAATATAGGCTTGGTTTCATTAGGTGCTTGCAAGCTGAATGCATCTAAGAAGATGTCTTTGATCTCATGTAGTGCTTGCCTTTTCTTATACTCCTTTTTGAGTATTTCTTGGTTCTTCTTCCTTTCCAATGCCTTCCGCATGATATTGATTTGTTCTAGGTTCATGGTTACATAGTCATATTTTGGTATAACTATTTCCTCATCCAGTGTTGGGTCTCTATAGTGAAGTACCCTTGCAACCTTTGTTGAGCTCGAGCCTGGTGTAGAAATTTGAAGTGGTATTGCATCAATGCTCGACTTTTGAAGGAATTTGGTAGAAGTGCCAGTCATTGGTAAATTAACCAATGTTTGAATGGCTTCCTGCTCCTTTTCCTTTGGAATGTCCTTGTCTTCTAATTTTTCTTGATCAATCACAATTATCTATGGTGCACCTTGTGTTTGTATAGTAGGTACAGATGCCTTTGTTTATCCTACTTGTTCCTTTGTGAGCTCCTCTATAGTCTTAGTCTGTTGTTCAATCATAACAACTTTGACTATGGTATCAACCTTTGTTGATGTTTTCTCTTGAGGTTGACCACAAGTAGCTGTAGTGATGGAAGAGTTTTGTTCTTATGTATTCACCTTATCTCTGGTTATGTAAGCTACTACTTTCTATAAATCATCCACACTAACCAACATTGGATTATCACACAATTTACCCTATAATGTGGATGGTCAAGAATCTTCTTTAGATCCTCTATAGTTAATGGATTGATGTTTTGAGTTGAGCTATTAGGAACATCTTTCACTTTTATTGTGATTGTAGGTGTGTTTGTGTCATGTGGAGGGGTTAATGGTGGCAGTTGTGTGTCTTGCACACTTTATTCTGTTTGTTGCTCCTTAGTTGTTTCCATTTCATCATTTTTCTGTGGTGCCTCCTCTACTATGTTATCTCCCTTTTCTTCCTCAATTTCACCTTCCTTATCATCCTCATCTTCTCCATTGTTTCTTCCCTCAAAGGGATCCTCTTCTCCTTCCTTAACAGTAGTCCAGCCATATATCAACTTCCACATTTGAGTTGATTTCTTTACAACATCTTCAATCTTGTTTTGAAGTACGCTGAAGGCTCTATAATTGGGTGCAAATTTGCTACCATGTTTCTTATTTTCCTTGGTTATTTTCATTTTTGACAATTCTAGCATCACTTGTGCCAATATAGACTCTCTTATTTCCTTTTCCATATTTAGGCAATAATGCCATTTATTCTCAACAATTGAATATAAATCTTTGGGCATAGAATTATCAAATTCAAGTGGGGTATTCTTGAATTTTTCCATCATGGCATACACTAATTCTTCAACCTTATTTTGATCTTCTCTACTCAATTTATTAAAATCAATACTTTTCAAACCAATTAAGTCTGCATTATCCCTAATATTATCACAAATGTTTTCAATATAAGACTTGAGAGCATGATTTACCACTCTGAATTGGCTTGAATCTTCTGACTTGGTCCTTTCATCATTAGATTCAAGTTTTGCAACATATTTTCTCCTTAATTTCTTTTGCACAAGACCTTGTTGTTCAATAGCCTTCTTCTTTTCTTTTATTTTCTTCTTAGCCTTTTTGAGTGGTGGCCCTTGTGTTTGCTCTTGTGGCTAGAGCGGTAAGCTTTGTAGGGCTTGGTTTTGCAATTTTCTTTCCCTTTGGTTGAGCTATAGGATGTGTCTTAGCCTTTCTCTTATTTGGTTCTTGTTTTTTTGGTGCTTCCTCAGCTTGTTCCTCCTCAGCACCTTCTTCTTCTTCATCTTGACCCATACCTTGGGTTAGGGCAAGAGGTTCCTAGACTTGCTCTTCTTCTTCTTATTTTTCATCATCATCATCTTCATTATTACCTTCAACTCCCTCACCAAATTTAGCTTTTAGCTTCCTCACCATTTTATCCTTCTTCTTTAGAGTTGAGTCAATTTTCAACTCCATTTCAACCTTAGATTTGACAACATCATAATTACCAAAGATTTTTGCTAACTTATCAACTTCTTCTGCCAACAGTGTAGTGATGGCAGCTGATGCTTCGTCTATGTTGATTTCATAACCCAAAGGCCTTACCCATCTCACTTTGGGTACTATAGCCTAGATAAATGTGTAGTTAGTTTCTACCAAGAAACAAATATCATTGTAGTACTCCTTTACTAGGGAAACAAGAATTCTTAGCCTTTGTTTCATTGATTGCTTGAAGTCTTCAAAATAACTAGTCATTACTAGCTCAAAATTGTCTCCCATTTGTTCAATGTACTCATTTATTTTCATAGCCACTGACCTATTGGTCTTCCATCCTATCTTACCAAAAGATGGGAATTCATTTTGAACATAGAAAAATATGCATATCAATATGGAACCAAACTTACATTGAGCGCTTTCAGATCTCCTTATTGCTCCTAAGTTCTCCATTATTTGCTACAACTGTAGCTCTGCAAGATCATAAGTATGATCTTTCCTCACAATCTTGTATCCTACATCAACTACAATACATGGAACACTATTTAGTCAACTTGACTAATAGAATTTGTGTGATATGACCCTCACTGCAAATTCAAGAAGTGGATCCTTGATAGTATCAATTGCCATTCCTCTCTTGTTCCACTTTGCCCCTGTATTTTTCTCAATTGCTTCTTTTGAGTCACTCCCTAGGTTTTTGGGCTGATCTAGTGTTGGATATCCTACAACCCTATGCACAATCCTCTTTGATAGTTTGATAGGTCCTCCTTCTAGCCATAGGCATCCACCATGGAATATGCTCAAGAAAATTCTTATCCATTCAGTCTTGAAGATAGTGGGGAAATATAGGGCACAGGTTAGTCCCTTTTTTCTATGATTTTGAATTCTTCTTTTAACACTCCATTTTCACATAATTTTTTCATATGCATGATGAATTTCCATGTCTCCTATTCCTCCAACCTTGCAATTATAACACTTCCTTACATCCTGAACCATGACGACCCTAGGTGGAATGACTGATAATGCACATGCTGGGTCATTTTTGTATGCAACCTCTGGAATATCCCTAAAGTTTGGTTGTTTTAGCTCATTACTAACCAATTGAACTTGAAATGGTTCCTTATCCTTAGGATTCTTAGAGCTAGAGGCCATTTTGCAAACTAGGGTTTTAACAAATATAAAATTATGTAATCTGTGTAACTCGGCACATGAAGAATACCTCTAGATTGATGGAATGATGCTTGATCCTTGTTGGAATGCAGGAAAATACTTCAATTTGTGCTCGTCAATCACTTCTTTTCTTTTCTTTCTCTTTTCTCTGTGTTCGTAATGACTAAAAATGAGCAATAATCTACCTTATACCCTTTCAAAAGATTACATTTAATGCATGGTGCTTATACAACTATAAACTCAGTTTCTATACAATTTCTATTTCACTCAGTATCCATTGGTTTTGCCATCATTTGAAATCTATTGGAATTACCCTTACTCAGCTCCAATAGGAATTTCCTTCACTCGACAGCTACTATTGACTTAGCTTCAACTGACTTTGGCTGATAGCTTGACATTCACTAGAATTTACTCGGCAATTGAAGAGAATTTTTCCCACTTGACAATTAGATGAAAACTTAAAGTTTGACCTTGGTTTTTCCTTGTTGACTTGTATCTTTATTCATGCTAGTTTACCCTTTTTAGCACTAACTTATCTTAGAACTGATGTATGATGAGGCATCTAAATATCAATCTCATATACCTCTTTTTGCCTAGTTTGATGAGATGTGATCACTTGACCTTTTGGGTAAAGTGATCTCTTCATTTGATGTGTTGCATCCATCTTTCTTCTTCCATGTTTTGTTCATCTCTCCTCTAATGTGCTCAACATCTACTTTTCCTTTTCCCTTGTTGAACTCTGAGTTAGGTGCCTTTATCCTTGTTGGGTAGTGCTTGCTGATATGACCAGTCTTCAAACAACTAAAGCATGTAGTTTGACTCAAACATGTATTATAACTACCACTGAAGTGTGTTCTTATGAAATTCTCAGGGATGTGTCCATACTCTTGACAATAATGATAGCTATGTCTTGTATTTAATCCCAATTATAGGAATTTTCATAGCTTCTTCCCTTTGTTGACTTGTTTGATGACCATGTGGTCTTGGATATACATTCAAAGGCTTTATGTCCAAACTTCTGACAATTATAGTAGTGTCCTTCAAATTTTGGTCCATGCATGGTTTTGGTTTTGCATTCATGTGCCTGATGACCTTTTTTTTTGCACTTGTGACAATGAGGTTCTTTGCCTTAGCATTCTAACTAGCATTCTTTCTCTTGCAAACATTAGCTGTGTGTCCTTTCTTTCCACAATGATGACAAGTAGGTTTAGAATTCTTACCTTTATTATTTCTTTCCTTAGCAGCTTTGGATGATTCTCCTTCTTCAGTGCTTGTGTAGCCCAATCTTGATGTGTCTTTGTCGGATCTATGGGTTTCAATAGTTACTAAAAGTACTTGATAGCTTCATTTGGCTTGTTGAAACTTTTATCAAACTCCTTTTCTCTTTTCAAGTCATTCTACAATTGCTCATTCTGTAACTTACAATGTAGTTATCTCAATGTCCTTGACATTCAACTCATGATGAGCATTTTTCATTTGGCTTAGGGTGTGCAACTGCATGTTTGAGATTCTAGATAGCTGTACTGATTTTTCTTCCAATCTATTTGACAAAATTCTTTTGTCTTATTCAATCATGGTCTTGTCTTCTATAGCTTTCTTCTTTTGTTTAGTCACCTCACATAGCAATATTGTTGATTCTTGTTCCAACTAGAGATTTCTAATCTCCTCAGCTTGTGCTCTATTCTTGCCCATGAGATCTGCAATTGCTGCATCAAATTCACAGGAGTTACCATCCAAAAATAACATTGTGGTGTCAATCTCTTTGTATTGAGTGTCATTTTTTGCCATAGCAATCTCTTTCCTTCTCTTTAGTGAACTTCTTAAGGCATCTCTAGCTTCAGTCAGTTGTTCTAGTAAGAGATGTATCTCAATCTCTTGATTCTCAATGGTCTTTCCCAACTTGTAAAATTCCATCTCAAGATATTTTCTCCAAGTTGTAAGGCTTCTCTTGATGAAAACTTAGCTTTGATACCAATTGTTGGAAATACAAATGGGAAATGTATACTTCAAAGAGGAGGGGCGGGGGTGTGAATCAGAAGTACTAATCTCTAACCAATTAACTTTTAACTTAAAAAAAATGCATGCATAAACATATTGAAATAACATGTAAAATAAATGCATCCACATAAACACTTGACACCAGCTATGATTACCCAGAAACCCTCCAATGTGAAGGTAAAACTGGGGTGGGGATGACACCCACAATTCTTCACTACTGCAACAATAAATTTCACCTATTAAGGTTATATAATTTGACCATTCTTATGATCTACCCTGTTAAAGCCTTACAAAGGATTGTTAGATCCTACCCTATTAAAGGATTTTAACACCCTATTAAAAGTGTTCTTGGCTAAAGGACTTTAGAACACTCACTTGGGATGTCACCCTATTAAAGGATTTCACAATGGTTGTTAAGTCAACCTTAATATAAAGGATTTCATCATGCTGATATAGTTGTTAGAAAGTATAGTAGAATGTTTGATTTGATACACTTAAAATATCGTATTGTCATAGGTCCAATGGTGGAAATTTTATGTATCATTTTCATGTTTTTTTCACTAGTGGTCTTGTAATACTATTTGATAATTTTATGTTTTGTAACTCATATATATTAGGCACATAAGATGCGCTATGATGTATTTTGATAGTTTTATAGATGTTGAGTTGCCTCTAGATATATGTTGGTGATACTCCTATAAGAATCTTACTTTGCATGTATATTATAATTTATTATTAATTTATGATAATATTATTGGGCAAGTGCAGGGCTAGACTCTCAAAAGATTTATCCCCACATAAATCATTATTTATGTTGGGTTTCTATAATTTTGGTGCACTAACTCACTACAACATTTGGGGTCAAATTGTGATGAGAATGTAATTTGTAGCGATTTTCATATTTTTTTTGCAATTGTCTCTAATGCCATCACAATACTAATGTTGGCATAACAATTGCACTGCCCTCACAAGAATAAAACAAAAAAAGAAAACACCACAACCATTTTCCATTTGATTTTGATTGTGGAGAGCTATGCGTGAAAGAGGTGGAGTGAGTTGGGCGTGAAAGAGGTGTAGTATTGTGAACGTTATCATGGCCTTTGTGATTAGTGCATTTGGTTGTTGTGCCCTCATAATTTTTGCATTTCATTGCCATGCCCTTGCTCTGCGATTTCATTGTCATGTTGTGCCCTTGCTCTATGATTTTATTTTAGGGCGAGAAGAGGTACACATGTAAATGTTCTTTTCCTTTCCTTTTAAACATGTATGTCTTTATATTTCACTCTAAACATGTATCTCTTTATACATTTAGAGAGATTTTTTTTAAGGTGCTTATTACATATTATCTACACAATAGAAAAAATGATTTAGCTACATACATATTCCAAAATCCAAATAATAAAACAATAAAACTCACTCAACCCGTGCTAAGTGACTCACCTCAAGATCTTACACAAAAGTAATGTAGACTAGGAAAAATGGGCAGAGTTTGCAAGAAATTTTACAAAAACATATCATAGCAAAAATCTTTATATATTTAGAGAGAACTTTTTAAAGGTGCTTATTACATATTATCTACACAATAGAAAAATGATCCAGTTGCATACATATTCCAAAATCTAAATAATAAAACAATAAAACTCACTCAACCCATGCTAAGTGACTTACCTCAAGATCCTAGACAAAAATAATGTAGACCACAAAAAATTGGTAGAGTTCGCAAGAAATTTTACAAAATCATATCATAGCAGATATTACAAAATACACATAATGATTTTTTTACTATACAAACTCTTCCTATTTTGTTGAATACAAAAATAAAGAGTTGAAAGCAGGAGCTATGCAATATTAGTTCAATTTTATCAACCTTGGACTCTTTTCTTAGCTCCACCAAATGCCAGGTTTTCTTCTACTTCTATGATATACTCCATTTTTTGTTTTCTTAAGCCTTTGATTTCCTCGATCATTTTGGGGTATGGATGAGTTTTTACTCTTTAACTTATTGATGTTGGTCAAGAAACACATTCACTCCAATAGTTTCCTTTCTAATCATAAAAACTAAATTTCACCATTAATAAAAAGAATTGCAATGATCTTAGTGCTGAATGTAATCAAGGATAAGTTTAAGGAAGACCCCCCCCCCCCCCCCCCCCCCTCCCAAAATTTATAAAATTGTGGCGAATCACATGTCATTTGGGTGAAAAAAATTTAATAGTGTTGGCGAATTATGCGTCAATCAATGGATATTTGGTGGCAAATTTTTTAATAGTTTAGACAATTTTTATAAAATAATGGCGATTATAATTTTTGTTTTTAATAAAATTATTAATATTGATGGCAAATTATGTTTTGAAATGTAATTATGTTAAATGTATTATTTGAGAACTCAGACCGTTTGATGATCCAAGATCAATGGCTAAGGTTTAATTTCGGCCAACATTTCTTGAAGGAAGAAGAATTGTTGAGGTAGTCACCAGAATGTTGACACGTATCAAGGTAAGTTGTACTTGTTTGTGGAGTACAGTGTCACTCATAAATTAAAAAAATTCACATAGAAAAATGAGAATTTGGATAATGATGATCGTCGAAAGAGACACTCAATTAATTCTGTGGCGAATAAGAGTAAACATTAAAGAGAAATATGGGTGAACAACCCAACTACCAAACTAAAATTATGTAATAATAGTGGCAAACGTTCTGACCACTATATGAGTATTTTATAAAATCTGGGTGAACTAGTCAACTAGTCTATGGTGTTTTTTTAGCCAATTTCTATAGCCCAATCGGGACATATTAGCCAATTGGCAGATAATAGCCACTAAAAAAATCCCTGAATGTAATTGATTCTTAAAAGCATGTGGGGATTAAGTCTTTTTTTCTGAGTTAATCAAAGGAGAAATAGAATATACCTGGCTGACATCTGGGATAAGGCTTGGAATGCTCATGGGTTGAGCACCATAACCCAAATTCTTATATGATTATCTAAAACAGAGAGATCTATTGGTAGCAACTTTTGAATTGGGTGTGCATTAATGTCTACTGTGTCTACAAAAGAAATTCTAGGATTTGTTTGTGCTTGTCCTAATACGACTTGGATAGAAAACATGGTATGCCCAATTCAAGGGGATTACTTCACTATTTAAAAAGGAAAAGGTTATTGACTAACAAACAGTTTGTATAGTAAAAACAAGGTTATTGATTTTGGTGTGGACTAAAAAAATACACATAATGATATTACATTGTAAATAGGGTTGTATTTGATATTATGTTTAATTCATAATTATATTTAGATACTATATGACTTCCTGTTTGAATTTTGTTCCCTCTATTTTTTGTTGACATTTTATGTATGAAGATCTTACTTTGTGCATACTTTGATTGTTATAAGTATATGATGATTAGCCAGTTTAGTATTTCATTAAATAGCATCGGACACACAAATTATTTATTTAATTAAACTCCTTTTTGAGTTCTTTATTCATATATTTGCAAACACTTTCCTTAGTGTTAGCCTAAGATGACATGGGCTTTTCTATGCATCATAAAAGCATGGAGAAAGTAATTGATAATCTATTATAGAATATATATAACAATAGAGGAACAATATAGCTAGGAGCAGAAATGATTTAGGTTACCTGAAGATGGAGAAATAATTTTTCAATTGAAAATAATTTAAACAATCAGTTGTTCCCAACTAGTAGGATCAAATATAGATTTTCAAGGTGATAAAATTGCATATGTAGATGCATCACTTGCATTCCAAGCATGAAGTGCATTCTCCAACTTATAATGAATGATTGGATATAAAGGCACCATATGCTAGCCCAACAATGGAAGCCAAGGATGTAACCATGCATGTATTGGCATAGTCTCCCTACCAGGATCCCAAGTATCTATTGTTGTTGTTAATTTGGGCATCACTATATGATCCAAAATGTTATGAAGTACTGAATCCAGTAGTAACTTATCCTATCTCTCCAAAAAATGTAGCATAGGTTCAGGGTCCCTCGGCTCTTAGGAATTTGTAGCAACTATTCTCACTACTGGAAGAATAACTTCAGTGAAGAGTTGAGTGAAAGGAGTTGAAGAAGAAAGTTCTACATCTATGTAAATGCCATAATCAAGAGGCTCATTCCCTTGCATAAGCTTCTACCACAATGACATTAGCTCTAAAAAATGCAAATAATGTTGAAGTGGTTGCCAACCTTGAAACACTCTTATAAGAAATGACAAAGAAAATGTAGATGCAATACATAAAAAATTCCAAGGTGGTCATGACAAATCCTAATATCTTAAATGCAATAATTTGGAGGGTAAGAATCTTGTGAGAAGTGTATTTTCTTTAAAATCCCATGCACACAAACTTTGAAAGGAGAAAGTAGATAAAGAACGTACACAAAAACCAGCAAAATACTTCAAATGAACAAATCTGAGAAACCAACATTTAAGATATTAGGATATGTGGGTTTAAGAAAATGCAGATGCTATTTCCAAGGTGGTCATGACAAAACAAGAAAGAATGTAATTCCTACCATAGTTTGGTCAAACGAAGATGAAATTTTGATACAATAATGACTCATGTTTAACACTATTCACTTGCACATGGATAAACCAATAGATAGGTAAGTTGAAGGAAAAAATAATTCAATTGAATTATGAACTAATGAGGAATCATGTGAACAACTCTCTGAATGTTCAAGAAAATAAGAAGGCCAAAACAAGAAGAAGAATAGAGGGAGTGGCAAGGAGTTAGAAACAAGAGGAATGAAGAGGAAGGGGATAGAGGACAAGGGGCATAGGTGTTTGATCCTCAATAGCTTTCAACTTCACATTGTTTTGTAACTCTAGCATAGGTGTTTGATCCTTGATAGCTTTCATTTCAATATTCAAGTTTAAAATATTGGTCAACACCCTCACTTTCAGACCTCTGATGTCAAGAACTTTATGTACTATTTTAACACCATGTTCTTGCTTCTAAGCTAATTGTTCTTTAGGTGCACTTTCTTGTAAAACATTAATTTTGTAAGACTTTCTATACTATTTCAACACAAAATGTTTCTTTCAAAACCATATGTGTAGATATAAATATTAAGTACAACATGTCCAATATTTTTGCAAATATACACATTAATCACACCAAATGTTTCTTTCAAAACCATATGTGTAGATATAAACATTAAGTAAGGCATGTCCAATATTTTTATAGATATACACATTGATTACACCAAATGTTTCTTTCAAAACCATATGTGCAGATATAAACATTAAGTACAACATGTCCAATATTTTTGTAAATATACACATTAAATACACCAAATATTTCTTTCAAAACCATATGTGCAGATATAAACATTAAGTACAACATTTCCAATATTTTTGTAGATATATATATTAATTACACCAAATGTTTCTTTCAAAACCATATGTGCAGATATAAATATTAAGTACAACTAACTCAATTAGGGTACACAAATAATTTTTTCTTATGAAGAAGGATCATGTCAAATAATACAAGGGAGTTTGATCAAAATAGGGAAACAGTCACTAGATTATTGTCTAACTTTCAAAGTCCAGGCGCTGACAAATGTTATTGTCCTTGCAAGAATTGTAATGACTTAAAGACAAGAAGAATCAAAACCAAATCAGCTAAGAGACATTGTTGGGAGAATGGTTACACTGTAGGGGGGTTTGATTATCATCAATTGGTAAGTTGTTTGTTATATTGTTTTCACAATTTATATACTTATGAATGACAAAATGAGAGTTTGATTATCATCATTTTTATATAGGTCAATCTCCTTAGGGTAGTACATGATATGGACCAACACATCTCAGAGGAACACAAAGGTGTGAATATGGAGAAACATGGAGGTGTGAATATGTAGGAACATGGAGGTGTGAGTATTGAAGGAGAAGATCATGATCCCATGGAAGATGACGACCATGTGCTAGAAAACACATTTGAAGATGATGGTATGAATACATTGATCCATGACACATTTGGTACTAGTGTTAATGTTGTTTCTGCTGATGACGATGACAATTATTATGATGACATTGAGGTCATCCATGATATACTTCTATTTGAGAAGGAAAACATCACTGTTTACAAAGGATCCCAATCAACTCTCCTCTCTGTTGTATTGTTGTTGGTGAATTTGAAGGTTATGAATGGTTTATCCAACATAACAATGTTAGGTATGCCAAGGTTTGTTATATACATCGTTATAGTCTATAAAAGGTGAAACATTGATGCAGGAGCATCCAGAGGTATAAGGGCAATCCTGTGTCACCCAAAAAAAATGTACTTAGAATTAGTTTATGTTTCATATCTTTACATTTTTGGATACCCATTTGGCTCAAATAAAGGTTCCAACTCTCATAGTTCAACTATCAGTGCGTTTGAAAATCCCAAAAAAATAGGAGCATGTATTTGGGCCATCATTTTGGTAAACTAGAAGGTGTGAATTGGCCATATGAATGTAATCATGATTTAGATCATTCTAGAAAAAGAATCAGGTCAATAGGCCCCACGGTTTGAAAGTTATTGCAGTTTTTCAAGTTTTGGAGACCTCCTAAGAATGCTTCAAAGTCAGGTTTGGGGCATTAAATGACCTCGAAAAGGGTCAAAAAATGGGGTACAAGCAAAGCTGGTCTATAAGGCTATAGAGCGCTTTGAGAGCTTTCCGAAAATGTAAACGGTTCGTCAATCGGAGCTACGGTTCAAAAGTTATGCCTCCCGAAAGTTCGGTTACCGTTTCTGGATTCTTCTAGATTTGCACCGACTTCTAACGCAGCTTTCGAAACCTTCTATTTCGTCGGTGGATGCCTACTAGCACTTTCTAGAATGTACTCCTAGTCCTTAACCCTCCAGGGTCTATTTAAGGAGGTTTCTGGCATTGTAAAAGGCAGTTCGGAGTGGAGTTTGAGAGGAGGTGCTAAAAGGAGAAATATTCTCCAGATTTATGCTATTGTAAGCCCTTAGGGCATGTTCTAAAGTTTATTTTCTCTGTACTATTTGTACTAGCTTATTTTCTCAGTTAATATAATTTCCCTTTTTTGTTGTGTCCATTCTATTCTTGGGTTGTGTCCCCATCAAGTGGTATTAGAGCGGGTTTTCCTGAGTGTGTAGACAAAGCGCCGACTGTGAGGCAGTTTGCACTAGGACTGTGTGGTTGTGGGTTCAAGTTAGAAGATGCCTCCATGAAGAGAGCATGGCGGAAGGGCTAGAGCTATTGATCCTGAGGAGGTTAGAGCCCTCTAGAGGCAGGTACAAGCATTGCAAGAGGAGCTTCGTAGAGGAGCAAATGTTGTCGCAGGTGACAATAGTGAGGATGACAATGAAGAGGAAGTAATGGGACCAGAAGAGGAAGTTGATGGGGAAGTTCTAAATCCTGTAGAGGAAAGGCTTTTTAGGGCCATTACTAAGTTTGGGAAAAGACCTAAAATTGAAGTGGGTATATTTTCAGGAAATCTGAAACCAGATGAGTTGATCGATTGGATCAATGAACTAGAAGAATACTTTGAGTATGAGGATATAAGGGACCCAGATAGGGTTAAGTTTGCAAAGGCCAAACTGAAAGGCCATGCCAAAATCTGGTGGCAAGAGGTTCAACTGGAAAGACTTAGAAGAGGAAAGGAGAAGATCACAAGATGGTATCGCATGGTGGACAAATTGAAGAAGCAGTTCATTCCTGTGGACTACAAGCTTGATTTGTTTAAGAAGATGCATGGGTTAAAGCAAGCAAGAAGATTAGTCCAAGAATATATAGAGGAGTTTTACCGACTCTTGATTAGAGTGGGGCATGCAAAAGTAAATAAGGAGAAGGTTTCTCGTTATATCAGTGGGTTGCGACCTAGCATCCAGGAGGAATTAAGTCTGGTAAGAATGACTAGCGTTGAAGAGGCATACCAGTTTTCCCTACGAGTTGAAGAGAAGCTGAATAAAAGGTTTGAAGGAAGAAAAAGAGGGCGTGGTCAAGGAGGAAGGGGAAGCGATAGATCATCTGGAGGCCGCAATGAAACCCAAAAGAAAAATGAAGATGTGGGTACTAGCAGAAACAGGAGGAATGAGGGTTTCAACCGCTCCCATGATCAAGACTTAGAAAATCAAAGAGGAAGAGGTAGAGGACGTGGACAAGGAAGAGGAGGCTTCTGTGGTACCTTTTTCCATTGCAATGAAGAAGGTCATCGTGCCTTTGAATGCCCTCAACAACAAGGAAGGACAGATAGGAGAGCTGAGGGCCAAGCTAGGGTTGCTCATGTGGATGAGGATGCACAATCATCACATTCAGAGGATGCAGAAAGAGGAGAGACCTTGGTAAATGAAAGAGTCCTACTAAGTGGAGAGAATGAACCAGGAAAATGAAGGAGTTTGTTTCATACCAGATGCAAGTGTGAGGATAAATGTTGTGACGTGATCATTGATGGTGGTAGCACTGATAACCTGGTATCAGAAGAGATGGTCTCTAAGCTAAAGCTCAAGAGGGAGAAACATCCCCAACCCTATCGGATTTCCTGGATAAAAGATGATCATAAGGTCCTGGTAAGTGAACAATGTTTAGTAAAATTCAAAATTGGGAGTTACCATGATGAAGTTCTCTGTGATGTTATTTCAATGGATGTTTGCCATCTATTTTTGGGTAGACCATGGTAATTTGATAGACATGCAAACACATACTCTCTGACAAAGGATGGAGTTCGACACAAATTGAAGCCCATGAAAAAGGAAGGTGAAAATGTATGTAGCAGTGCTAGGATTTGTCTTGTTGATGGAAGGAAGTTTTTAGATGGCATGAAACATCAACATATGTGCTATGCTTTGATTCCTAGGAAAGCTAAAGAAGGTAGTAGTGAAATACCATTTGAAGTTTCAGATTTACTATGGGAATTTGGAGATATTATCTCTGATAATGTTCCAGATGGATTGCCACCAGTAAGGCAAATCAGTCATCAGATAGATCTGATTCTAGGAGCTAGTTTGCCTAACAAGGCTGCTCATAGGATGACTCCTACTGAAACAGAGGAGCTAAATAGATAGGTTCAGGAGTTGTTGAGGAAGGGCTTGATTTGAGAGAGCCTGAGTCCATGTGTAGTACCTGCAGTACTTGCACCAAAGAAGGATGGAGAGTGGAGGATGTGTACAGATTCTCAAGCTATAAATAGGATAACCATCAAGTACCGGTTTCCTTTACCAAGGATGGATGATCTTATGGACTGCTTGAGTGTAGCTCAGTACTTCACAAAGATAGATCTGAAGAGTGGCTATCATCAGATACAGATTCGAGAAGGAGATGAGTGAAAAATAGCCTTAAAGACCAAGGAGGGTCTTTATGAGTGGTTGGTCATACCCTTTGGATTGACGAACGCCCCAAGCACCTTCATGCGGCTCATGAATGAGGTACTTAAGAAGTTCTTGGGAAAATTTGTTATTGTCTATTTGGATGATATTTTAATTTTCAGCAAGACTTTGGAAGAACATTTACTGCATATTCGTAGTGTCCTTGAAAGGCTAAGGGAAGAGAAACTGTTAATTAATCTAAAGAAGTGTGTCTTTGCAAAAAGGGAATTAGTCTATTTGGGGTTTGTTATATCACCTAAAGGTCTCAAAATGGATCCAGAGAAGGTAAAAGCCATCTTGGAATGGCCTACTCCAAGGTCTGCTACTGAGGTAAGATCATTTCATGGTCTGGTTAGTTTTTACAGGAAGTTTATTAAGAATTTCAGTGGCATATGTGCACCCCTAACTGATACAATAAGAGGGGATAGAAAAGAGTTCAAATGGACTACAATAGCTGCGAGAAGTTTTGAATTGCTGAAGAAGAAGGTGATTGAACAGCCTGTGTTGGCACTTCCAAATTTTAGAAAAGTATTCCAGGTGGATTGTGATGCTAGTGGTAGCGCTATTGGGGTTGTATTAAGCCAAGAAGGTAAGCCTATTGCATATTTTAGTGAAAAATTGAATGATGCAAAGAAGAAGTATTCTATTTATGATCAAGAGTTCTATGCAATAGTTCAAGCCTTAAAGAAATGGAGGCATTATTTATTGCCAAAGGAATTTGTTTTGTATACTGATCATCAGGCATTACAGTACCTAAATAGCCAAGGTAAATTGAATCAGAGGCATATGAAGTGGGTAGAATTCTTGCAGAGTTATACATTTGTGTTGAAGCATAGAAGTGGAAAATCTAATAGGGTTGCAGATGCACTAAGTAGGAGACAGTTGTTGCTTACAACAATGCAGGTTGAAGTAGTTGGGTTTGATGAACTCAAGAATTTGTACCCCGAGGATCCTGATTTTGCTGAAGCATGGAAAGCTTGTAAAGAACCTATTGCTATAGATAGAACCAAGTGGTTAGACTATTTGATTCAGGATGGCATGTTGTTCAAAGGTAGTCAATTGTGCATTCCAAGGAGTTCCATGAGGGAAAATCCAATTAAGGAGAAACACAGTGGAGGGATGGCAGGACATTTTGGTCGAGATAAGACCATTGCCATTCTTAGAGAACATTATTTTTGGCCTCAAATTTCACAGGATGTGAAGAAGTTCGTACAAAGTTGCCAGGTTTGTCAAGTTGCCAAGGGGTTTAGTCATAATACTGGCCTATATCAGCCATTGCCTGTTCCATCAAGGCCATGGGAGGACATAAGTATGGATTTTGTTCTTGGATTGCCAAGGACACAAAGGGGTAATGACTCAGTATTCGTGGTGGTTGATAGTTTCTCCAAAATGGCACATTTCATTCTGTGCCACAAAACTCATGATGCTGTCCATATTGCAGACTTGTTTTTCAAAGAGGTGGTAAGACTACATGGTCTTCCAAGGAGTATAGTTTCTGATAGAGATACTAAATTTGTGGGGTATTTCTGGAGGACATTGTGGAAGAAGTTGAGAACAGACTTGAAATTCAGTTCCATGCATCACCCATAGACTGATGGCCAAACAGAAGTGGTAAATAGAAGTCTGGGCAATTTGCTGAGATGTTTAGTTGGAGATAAGCCCAAGGGATGGGATTTGATTCTATCATAGGAAGAGTTTGCTTATAATAACTCTATAAATAAGAGTACTGGAAAATCACCATTTCAAATTGTATATGGGAATAGCCCAAGGGATGCACCAGAATTGAGGAAGATAGAACAAGGGGAGAGGACAAGTGCTAAAGCTGAGGAATTTGTTGAACATATCAAGCGTCTACGTGAGGAGGTTCAAGCACACATTACCAAGATGAATCAAGAATATAAAGCTAGGGCTGATCAAAGGAGAAGACATAAGGAATTCCAAGTAGGAGATTTAGTCATGGTGCACTTACAAAAAGAAAGATTTCCAGTTGGTACTTACAACAAGCTGAAAATGAAGAAATTTGGCCCCTGCAAAATTTTGAAGAAACATGACTTAGGAAATGCATATGAAGTGGAGCTGCCAGATGGTATTAAGATTTCTTCCATTTTCAACATTGCAGATTTAACAGAGTATCATGATGATGGTGTAGATGAGGAGCTGGTGTTAGAGCCATGTCCAATTCCATCTTCTAAGAAGGAGGAGATAGAAGACATTCTAGATCATCGTGTGGGTAGGAGTACCAGAAACAGGCAGTATGAAGAGTATTTGGTCAAATGGAAAGGACGGCCGATCGAGGACTCAACTTGGATTTCAACAGTTGAGGTTTCCCATTTGGGATTTCCTCTACCATCCATAAAGTGACAGGGTCACTTTTCAATCTACCCTAGGTGTCTGATGCAAGAGCATCCAGAGGTATAAGGGCAATCCTGTGTCACCAAAAAAAAATGTACTTAGACTTAGTTTCTGTTTCATATCTTTACATTTTTGGATACCCATTTGGCTCAAATAAAGGTTCCAACTCTCATAGTTCAACTATCAGTGCGTTTGAAAATCTTGAAAAAATAGGAGCATGTATTTGGGCCATCATTTTGGTAAACTAAAAGGTGTGAATTGGCCATATGAATGTAATCATGATTTAGAGCATTCCAGAAAAAGAATCAGGTCAATAGGCCCTACGGTTTGAAAGTTATTGCAGTTTTTCAGGTTTTGGAGACCTCCTAAGAATGCTTCAAAGTTAGGTTTGGGGCATTAAATGACCTCGAAAAGGGTTGAAAATTGGGGGACGAGCGAAGCTTGTCCATAGGGCTATAGAGCACTTCGAGAGCTTTCCGAAAATGTAAACAGTTCGTCAATCGGAGCTACGGTTCAAAAGTTATGCCTCCCGAAAGTTCGGTTACCGTTTCTCGATTCTTCTAGATGTGCACCGACTTCTAACGCAGCTTTCAGAACCTTCTATTTCGTCGGTGGATGCCTACTAGAACTTTCTAGAATGTACTCCTAGTCCTTAACCCTCTGAGGTCTATTTAAGTAGATTTCTGGCATTGTAAAAGGCAGTTCGGAGTGGAGTTTGAGAGGAGGTGCTAAAAGGAGAAATATTCTCCAGATTTATTCTATTGTAAGCCCTTAGGGCATGTTCTGAAGTTTATTTTCTTTGTACTAGCTTATTTTCTTAGTTAATATAATTTCCCTTTACTGTTGTGTCCATTCTATTCTTGGTTTGTGTCCCCATCAAACATGTACCATTAAAATTTCTTATACTAATGACTAATATTCTTTACTGTAGATTGATAGATGACTATTTGTTACCACCATCAAATGTTCTCCCTTGCTCGTACTAAGAATTATGTGCCACTATGAAACATATTGGAATGGAGTATCAATCAATAGGTGCTTGTCCTCAAGATCATGTAATTTATCATAAAGAACACAAAAATGCAACAAAGTGCCCCAAATTCCATACAAGAAGATATCAAGATAATCAAGTGACAAAAAAGGTGTCTCTCAAGGTTCTTCATTACATCCCCATTATTTTGTGTCTTAAACGATAATTCAGGTGTAGTAGCTTGGCATGATTTATGGATTACCATGCATGCAATAGAAGTTGAGATAGAATTATTTGAATGCCTATGGATGGTTCAAAATTTAAGGATATAGAGGAAAAGTGGCCACACTTTAAAGAAGGACCTCAAAATCTTAGGTTTCCTCTAGTAACTAATGGTGTCAATCCATATGGAGAGATGAGATCTGTTTACTTGGCTTGGCCTATTTTTGTTATCAACAGTAGCCTTCCTCCATGGATGTCAATAAAGAGGGAGCTCATTATGTTGTCAATGGTTTTTCTAGGTATTTAATTAATCTATTGTTACCTACATGTAATTATAAGTCTTGGAATGAAATGACTACAATAATTATCTGATGTTGTTCATTCAACTAGGTAAGTACCAAGTGAAAGATATGAATGCATGTATTGTGCCTCTTATCAACAAGTTGTTGGTGTTACGGAATGGTTTAACTATGTATGATATCTCTAGACCAATTGGACAAAAAAAATTTCAATTTCATGCAATGCTTGTGTGGACAATTCATGATACCCTAGGGTTGACACATTTCTATGGTATGTTGTGTTGAAATCTAGTTGTACAGAATAATACTAATTCCAAAAATGAACATATCTAATCCAATTGTATCATTATCTTGTAGGTCTTCAAAAAAAGGAAAAATTTGCATGTCCAATGTGTGGTCAAAAGATGAAATCTCATCATTCCAAAAGTTTAAGAAAGCAAGTGTTTGATGAGAATAGACACTTTCTTCACAAAAAACATAAGTTTCAAACTACCAAAAACATCTTTTCAATGGGAAAGAAGAGACTACATCAAAGCCATGAAGAATGACACCTCACCTATGGTAGGTGGAATATAATAGAATTTGAGGTCATCAAGGCATTAGTACTGGCCACCTTCCAAAGGGACTAAAATGTTATCTTAGAGAATTTAGTAGGCTGCCCTACTACGAGCAGCTACAAATTGTGCATTTGTTTGATACCATGTATATTGGAAAGAATATAATATTGACACTATGGAAAATATTGGATGGAAGGTGTGAAAAAGAAAAACTTGTCAAAATTTGTAGTGGCATTCATGATTCCAATCATGCAATGAAAAATATCATTGAATAAAATAGCAACGGAGACCTGATTTATGCAAGTGCCCTTCCTTGGTTATTAATGGAGCAACAAAGTAATGCCATAAAAGAAGTCATACAAAAATGAGATTTCCTACAAGATTTTTTGTGAATATAAGCAATCTCATATCAAAGAAAAGTGAATTTCGAAGGTTGAAAATGCATGATCGACATACCTTTATTATGGTAAGTCACAGTCTTTTGTATTTACAATATATTTATGAAATTGCATTCAATCTTCATTGTATGTTATAAAAGATTGAAATGATCAGTTGACAATTATTACAGTATGTGCTACCCCTATTTCTCCCTAAAAACTTCAACAATAATATCAAACAAGTGATATATGATCTTGGAAAATACATGAGGTAAGTAGTGATATTTGTTCAATATATCAAACAAGTAATATATTGTAAAGTCTTGTATTTATATGCTTTTGTGTCTTGAATCCCTTGTAGGTGGTTGTCATCTAAATAAATCTATAAATAAGATATAAAATATTGGAAGAAAAGAATTCCTCTACTAATGTGTACAATGCAAAAGTTTTTACCTTCAACTTTTTTCAATGCACAAGAACACTACCTCATACACCAAGTTGAAGAGATTAAATTGTGTGGACCTATACAACCTAGGTCAATATGGATGGTTGAGAGACACTTGAAATTTTTGAAAGTTTTGGTTCAAAAAGGAGCACATCCTTAGGGTTCTATGATTGAGGGATATATGGCATACCGGATGATGGTGTACATTACTCAATATCTTCCTAATCTTGTAGCAAAGACCAATAAAGATTGCATTTGGTATCTTGACTCCATTAAAAATTTCAAAGGGGAGTACTTGGTGGAGAAAGGTAGATTTAGGAAAGTGAAACGTAATAAATTATGAGATGTTATTGTACTTAATTAATTCTTAATCTTCAAACTAAATCCATTCTAAATCATTTATTTACTTTTGTACAACTGCTAAAGAGTGGGATGCAATACATTTGTTTATTGCAAACAATTGAAGATTGCTTGACAGTATGGATTGAACAATGTCAACATTCTTTTCATGGATTAAAATGAGAATCCATGTCTTCATTGGTTAAACAAGCTCATTTTGATGGAGATCCCATTTTACACAAAAGGAAATAGATTTGGCATATGGTTTAAGAGATCTCTAGGTACTTATAAGTTTGTTAATCAACTGTATGTTTTTGAACTCATGGTGGAATAATTTAAACATGTTTGACATTATTGTAGGTGAAACACCACAAGACTATGTTCTGCAATACTCATAAATTTAGCATCAAAGATTTAGATGACATGAAGAGAACTTGTCATTCTGGGATAAATGTTGTCCTTCCAAGTAACCAATATTTCATCTAGAAATGACTTATGTCCTTGCCAATATCAAAATCGATATTATGTTTGGTTGATATAGTTGACTATGACTTTAATTCCTTCAAATTTGTTCTCTTCATCGTCAAATGATATAGACTACTACTCGATAAAGATGATCTTGATAGAACTATTATTGAGCATGAGAATGGATTTCCAATGGTTAATACACGGTTATTTGAGCCAGTTGGGGATGAGCCCTATGTTCTTCCAAATCAATGTGAGTAGGCATTTTACTCAGAGGTTCCATAGACATCGCGTTAGTCATTTTTTGTTAGACATGATCTAAGGGGAAAGTAAATAAAGTATAATGTGATGGAATAAAAAGATACTGCGGAAGAGGAAGAAGTGGATCATGATCGAGAGTTAGTCAATGATGCTCTTGAAGAAAATTATGCTGCTACTAATCACGATGATGATGCTTCTATTGATCACAATGATGATGATGATGAGGAGGAGGAGGAGGAGGAGGAGGAGGAGGATGACAACAATGATGACAATGACTAGGATAGTGGTGGTGACAATTTTGATGACAATGATGATCCTAATGATGGGATGGATGAAGAATAATATCAATGTATATAAAAGTAAACATTTTCTATTCAATTTTTTTTTCTGAATTATTAATAAAAGTAAACATTTTAAATTGAATTTGGTGTAGTAATACAAATTTAACTATAATATGTGTTGGGATTAAGAAAACATCTTGTATTGCAGTTGTAGGGGATGCAGATGATGAGTGTGTTGAGGTCCAAGCTAGTGGGCAAGATGATGTAGTTGGACAAGGTAAAGAGTGATACAATGTTCTTTACAATCTTTAAAGTCTCAAATTTTTTAAATTTAACCCTTTATTTTTTATTGTAGAGGACCAACCTTTGCAAAGGACAACAAGTGTACATCCATGGGTGAGAAGAAATATCGATGATGACATGGATATGCCTCTGCAACAATATAGGGAAGAACAAAACAATTAAAAAAGAAAAAAGAAATGATTCATGTGAACTTATGTAACTTATTTGATAATGATTGATGTTTATGTATAGATGTTTTATTTCTGTTTCATTGAATGTTCTAATGAATCTTATGTTTGAATGTTAATGTGAATGTTATAATGAAACTAATGTGTTAATGAATGTTATCATGCGATAATTCATCAATGTTACATTTTATTAATAGAATGAATGAATTTTAGATGTTAACGTGGAATGTAGATGTTGGGGGGGTTGGCCTTGATTAGTAGAGAATATTAAACTATTCTCAAAACCAAGTGAATCTCAACATTAAAGTATAATTGCATGACAACTAAATGTGTGAATCTCTTGGTTTTAGGAAATGCAAAAGGACACCATAGTCAAACTCATTTATTTATGAAATTTAGTTCAAGTGTATGAAGTATTCAAAAGAATGGATTTCTATGGGATTGCCTCAAATTATTCCTCTCCAATGTATTCTATTGTTTTTATTTATCTACAATCATGTTTGATTGCATGTGATAACTTTTGTTGTAAATTGGGAGACATGAAGAAGAACTTGAATAGTGGAAATAAATGATATTAGATCATTCTAAAGTATACATTAGTTCATGAACTATTCTCATTATTTATTTTGAGTGCGGTGATATGTTGAATAATGTTATAGGGAGGAATTAGAGGATTGTAAAGTCTATATGACATGCAATGCTTAATGGAGAAAGTAGGTAACATTTATAATTTCACAATTTATAATCCTTGTTGCAAATTACAATGTGCAAATGTCAAACTTCATTGGCTACATCTCTAGCTAGGTTTATATATGATATCTATTGATTTGAA